>JAMPIV010015220.1:230000-343950 GCA_024509875.1 Oreohelix idahoensis
GCCGCTTCTCAGTTCTTGGTGCCAAGAAACTTCTTATCTTCATAACAGATGGACGCAAAAATGAAATGTTGTTTTTTTCTTCTTGTAAACAACTAATGCTGCATAGTATAACTTATTTGATTTTCGCCTCCTTTTGGTATATATTATATATTCAAAATCGTCGCCCAGGTTTCTTGGGATAAAACACATATGAATAAACCAGGGTTGTGCAGTCGGCGAACACATTTTCCAACTCTGAAATTTTAGAAGTCCGATTCCAACAATTGTCTTTTACTAGAGACATATGGCATACAATTCGACTTTGCATTCTGGACTTGTTTTTACTAAAATAAACAAATAAAAACCGTTTTCCGACTCCGACTACAATTGTGTACTATTTGTCACAGACTTGTTCGAAGGCTTTGTCAAATTTTGTTTTTTTAATTCCTTACTTTCACCTTTAAAATTCACCTCTGTGAAGATTATTGTCTGATGGTCCATGTGCTTCGGAAACATCTTCCTTCCTATATCTCTAAATAATCTGCGACACTAGTCACATGACATAGAATTCGGTATCGGAGTCCGGACACATTTTACCGAATTCAGTAAAAACGACCGACTCCACGACTCCGACTTTCGACTCCACAGCACTGGAATAAACGAATAAAATTGTGTGCGTGTGTGTTAAAGTCTTTGCTTCCAAATATCCCTAGATCAAATTATCATTCTCGGAGATTTCAATGCCAGAGTTGGAAATGACCATGCTAGATGGGGTGGAGTTATCGGAAGATATGGAGAAGATACTCTCAATGACAATGGAAAACGACTCCTTAGATTCTGCAGTGAGCAGAATCTGATCATTACAAACACAAAGTTCCCCCATAAGCGTATACATGCATACACTAGATGTGAACCAACAAAGAATGAGAAGTCAGTGATCGACTATGCCATTGTTAGGAGGAGCTCATTCAAATATGTCCGGGATGCTAGAGTCTGGAGGGGGCCAGAGATTGGAAGTGATCACTACCTTCTTACAATCAAAAGAACAACTGAAAGAGTTGCTCAGCCTAGGAACTGCACAACATCATGCAAGAAACCAAGTAAACAAACGGGAGAAATGTGCATTAAGACATACAAGCTGAGAGAGCCAGAAATTAAGACCAGATATCGGGGGCTTATTGCTACAGCGGTGAGAAATCCAGAAGAACAACCTGATGACTTGGAAACCCTCTGGCTTAAATTCAAGGACATCATAAAGACAGCTGCTGCAGAAGCATGTGGTGAAGTCCGACTTGGGAACAAGAGAAAGAGGACACCTTGGTGAACAGAGGAAGTCAAAGAGAAAATAAGAGAGAAGAAAATGGCATGGCAACAATACTTAAGAGCTAAATACACAGCAGGACAAATAGAGAAATATAGAGAATATGTGATACTCAGAACAGAAGCAAAGAACAAGGTGCTAGCAGCAAAACAGAAGTCCTGGGAAGAATTTGGAGAAAAGCTAGAAAAAGATGCGCAAGAAAACCAGAAATTGTTCTATAAGACCCTAAAGAACATGAGGAAGGAAAAACAATGCCCTCTCAAATTTATAAAGGACAAGCAAGGTAAATTGCTTACTGCCCCGAAGGAAGTAATGGAAAGATGGAAAGAATATTTCTCAGAACTCCTTAATGGTGAGCAAGGTCAAGCATCAGAAATGATAACCACTAGCACAGAAGAGGAAACCAATGGTGATGAAGATGGCATAAAGATGGAAGAACTGAAGGCAGCACTGGAGAAAATCAAGATGGGCAAAGCAGCAGGGCATGATGGTATAACACCAGAAATGGTTAAGTACATGGGAGCATCAGGCGACCTATTACTCTTAAGGGTCCTACAGGCAACGTGGTGCAAGAAGACCATACCAAAGGATTGGGAAATTGCTATCATAACACCAATTTTCAAAAAGGGTGACAATCGACAATGTGGAAACCATAGAGGCATATCACTTCTCAGTGTCCCTGGTAAAATCTACTCTAGAATCCTAGAGAAGAGACTCCGACGCCTAGCTGAGCCACAATTGGATGAGGTCCAGTGTGGATTCCGAGAAAACCGAAGTACTCAAGACCTAATCTTCACACTCAGACAGCTGAGTGAAAAGGCTCTTGAGTATATGAGTGATATCCATCTTTGTTTCATAGATCTGGAAAAGGTGTTTGACAGAGTCTTCTGCAGCAAACTTTGGGGCTGTTTGGCAATGAAGAACATTCCAGTACCTCTGATTCATGCTATACAGAGCTTCTACAAGTCTTGCAGAAATTATGTGAGGACAGCAAACCATAAGTCAGAAGAGTTCATACTACCACTGGTGTAAGACAAGGTGATATCCTGTCACCTTATCTTTTCATACTCCTCATTGACGATGTTATCAAGGCATGTAAGGAGAGAACAAGAAAGTATTCAGTGAGGTACTGGAAGATGAGACAGGTATGTATTTCAGAGCTGGCATTTGCTGATGATGTTGCCCTGATTACTAAATCAGAGGCGCATCTCCAATCCAACCTGCAAGTATGGAAGGAAGAGCTGGAGAAGAGAGGGATGGTCATAAGCAGCTCTAAAACAAAATCCATGGTGATATCACGAGAAGAAAGAAGACATCAGATTAGGCTGGGAGAACAGATCCTGGAGCAGGTCGACCACTTTAGATATCTCGGAGCTATTATAGACCGGAAGGGAGGCATCAAAGAAGAGTTGGCCACTCGAAAAGCTGCAGCTGGGAGACTTTTTCAGACCATAAATCGAGGATTCCTCAGCAAGAGAGAGGTTGGTAAGAAAACGAAGATGGCTGTATACCGCTCCACCTATGTCCCAGTCTTGACATATGGATGCGAGTCATGGGCAATGACTACAACCCACAAAAGCCAGATCCAAACCTCAGAAATGAGTTATCTGAGGAAGGTGGTTGAAGCAACAAGAAGAGACATGGTCCGCAACCAGACGATACGTCAAGGCTTAAAATCCCACCTCCTGCAGACCCAAGTATAACAGTCCCAACTAAGATGGTTTGGCCATGTCTGCAGAATGGGAGAAGATCGGCTATCACGACAAGCATGGGAAACAAAGAGCCAGGGATCCAGACCCCCAGGATGACCCAGAGTTCGCTGGGAGGACAACATTAGACAATCTTTGAAGGACCGAGGACTAGAATGGAACCAGGCCAGGAGGAAGACAGCCGATAGGATAGTCTGGCGCTCTCTCTTCCAAACCTCTACACCTCACGGTAGAAGGGGAACGACTAAGTAAGTAAGTAAACTTCCAAATATCAGCGATTATCATCATCACCATCACTTGTCAGTTCTATGTGAAGCACAGTCCTTTAATAAATACACTCCAAACGTTCCTGTCCTCTCCAGAGCCATTCTTGAAAGTCTTTCCTTGTTGTCTTTATCTCTTAGACGTCTTTCACCAGTTCCCTTCTCTGTGTGACTGTTAGTGTCCTTCTTTATCTCTTAGAAGTCTGTCACCAGTTCTCTTCTCTGTGTGACTGTTAGTGTCCTTCTTTATCTCTTAGAAGTCTTTCACCAGTTCTCTTCTCTGTGTGACTGTTAGTGTCCTTCTTTATCTCTTAGAAGTCTTTCACCAGTTCTCTTCTCTGTGTGACTGTTAGTGTCCTTCTTTATCTCTTACCCCTGCGGATTACAGAAAAGGGACCTTGCCAGGTTTTTCTCAACTTGTGTCCTATCTAACGCCTTTGTCTTCCCCTCACATCTTGTTCTGCTGGTATTTATCTGTTTCTTTTTTCCATAAATTCTTGATTGGCTATCTTGTAATACCATTTGACTCCTTCTATTCCGCACAAGCATTCATTATTGTGTGGCTACCACACCTTCTCCAGTTCATCTCGTATTTCAATAATTTATCCTATTCCTCTTCAAGTTTATCTTCCATTCTTCTCTTTTTCCTTGGAATCCATCTCTCTGTCTAGCTAGTTACTCTAGAGGTAAAATGTAAAGGTAGTCCCATTGCAGATAGTGCCGGAGGGGAGTGACGTGTTAAGGACTTCACTATACTAGGTCCAGCATCGAGAGGTGGGGTGACCAGTTCCCTTAATCGCTGACTTTTCCTTCCCTAACTCAAATGCAAAGTCAGATGCCCATTTACAGCTGGGTAGACTGAAGTGTGTCGATACCATGAATCGAAACCGGAACCTTTGTCGCGACAGACCAGCGATCTAGCCACTTTAGAGGTGGCTTTCCTTAATAAATATCCACTTTCCTCTTTCATTCCTAGACTGTTGTTGTGCCACTTTTTTTGTAAGTCCCAGACGTACATTTTCATCTCCTCTGGTGTCCACAATTTATTTTGCAACAGACCGTGCTTACAGGAGCGAAAAACGTTTCCTATTCACACCAGCTGTTTATTTATCTCGAGGTGTGACATAATATTTGTTCATCCTGTGATAGTGCTAGGTAAAGTGGGAAGTTCTTACTCATAAAAATAGGATTTCCTTTAGATTCTTAGTCGTTTGGTTCAATTAGCTTTATAGAAGTCCAGATGACCAGTGCATTTAAGAGTTACAGCACTTTATATCCTAAACTCTTATCTTCAACAAACATGAGATTGATCTATCATTGCCAGTCCCATGACAACCTGATGTTAGTCGCTTCCTACTAAGACAACAGTAGACCGATTCTTTTTGTTTTCTCTCCTCGGAAAATCCCAGAACTACACGAGACAGATTAATATAATTAGTACATAACTTATGTTCGTTTTCTCCATGTTAATAGACGTCATAAGTTCCTATGTATTCGTCACTTTTAGAAATAAGCAAAGTAGCTCTTAAGACAGGGAGGGCAGATGCTGCAATGTGCTTTGGAATTTTCTAAATCTTGACTGTCTTGCCGTTACACGTCGTTGAAAGTTCTTATTTCATTCTTGAACATTTCCTAACCTCTAAGATGGCGTATCTTCGTCAGGAGTATTTGCCACTCCCTTGAAACATTTTTGTCTTGGTCTTTCTAGTGAAATTTCATAGTGTTTCAACAAGTAGTGTTTGTTACGGAGGTGGTAAGTTTTGTTTGCTCAGCTGTCTAAACACTCGTAATTTATTCATCCGTTACTAACTTCTGTTCCAAGCACGATGTAGTTCCAACATGTATTCTGTTATATCACTATCTGGTGTTAGGTCTCTTTATATTAATCCAGCACCTGGGAAGATGAAACTGCCAATCGCACCAAGTGGCGGTGCTCTCAAAGGCACCACCTCAGATTAGGCGAAAAGAAGCTCTCGCGGCAAGCAGACGGGAGGAGAAAACGTCGAAAGGAACACCAGGAAAATAAACATCTGAGAACTGTCACATCAGGGGCGCATTCCCATGGTCAGTTATGACTGAAAGGGCTATTATATTATTATATAATTGGTCACATTTCTCAGACATTACATTTAACACAACATTATTTTCTGATCATGTTCCTCCTCCTTGTCTACTTTCTTGCTTCATATGTAGCAGGGGTCGGCAACCAGTCGATCCCGATCTAAAGGTAGACCCTAGTGGATGACTTTGTAGATTTTAAGGCTACTGCTGAAAAAAAGAAAGAATTTACAATAGGGAAATTTTGGACAAGACCTCTCCCACCGACGTTTAAAACCGCGGTGTCCCCGGGATCAAATGTACTTTTTCAGTATTCTCAATAGTAACTCTCGAGCTGGATACTAAAATTATATTCGTAAACTGCATGAGATAGAAAAGTGATCTTTGTTTTGTAAGGGTCATGATTTCACCTTCCCATCTCCCGCTTAAAACTATACACACGCACGTAAACACACGATATATATATATATATATATATATATATATATATATATATATATATATATAGTAGATCTTCAGAAGGCTCAATGTTACTAAAGTAGACCCCAAAAGCTCCTGGATTGCCGACCCCTAATATAGAGAATGAAGCCACCACCTCAGCTGGCCACCGTACAGGAAGACTGCACCATTTATACACTCTAGCAGCGACTGTTTATGTAACAATCTATTTTCACACGCTTTTATTCACTTGTATGTCACTTTCAAAATCTTGCAATCGATTTTTCAATCACTTCCAGATGAGCAATATCTCTGAAACTTGGCACAGTTGTGTATTCCCGATAACAATACAATATTCAGTCAATTATTTAATAATTTAATATTGTAATTATGACATTATGAGTAATTAAAGTTTTTCGAAAAGAAATGTAAACAAATCAGGGGCCATAATCAAGTTACTTAACAATTCAACAGTACGTGGTTGCAATATTTTTCTATGCGTAAAACAGGGCAGTACGCAAACAAGTGTCTAGCTAAATCAAGGTAAACATCTTAATTATCCAAATTATAAAACTCGCTTAAGAAATTTTACATCAGATTTACAATAAGTAAAAATCTTGTTTATATTTTAGTATGTAATAATTTTTCTAACACTAAAAAGAAGAAAAAAAATGTATTTTAATTTGCACGCTTTTAATGCACTAAAAACCCAAAAATATTTTTCAAGGAGTTTGTAGCTTGCAGTAAAAAAATGTAACATAAAATTGACGAAAAGCGTTGAAATTAACTTCTGCTTTATACTTCATTAGATACTTATGGATAAAATATATGATAAGCGCTTAAGCCCCCCACGCTTTTTGTCAATTTGACGTTACATTTTTTGACTGCAAGCTATAAACTCCTTGAAAAATTATTTTTGGGTTTTTAGTGCATTAAAAGCGTGTGTTTAAAATATTTTTAAAATATGTTTTATTACATTATAAGGTTGCCGACCAGCACAACCTCGTATTAGCCTCATGTTACGACACACTTGAAGCAGCAGTAGGCCATTCTTTCTTTGTTTCCTTATAGTCCAGAAACTCCACGTGGCTTTCTTTGTCTCCTATAAATAGACGTCCGGAAACTCCACGTGGGTTTCTTTGTCTCCTATAAATAGAAGTCCAGAAACTCCACGTGGCTTTCTTTGTCGCCTTTAGAAAGACCCCCAGAAACTCCACGTGGCTTTCTTTGTCTCCTATAGAAAGACCTCCAGAAACTCCACGTGGCTTTTTTTTGTCTCCTATATATAGACCTCCAGAAACTCCACGTGGCTTATTTGAACTAATGTACTTAAATTCTTGCCTATTAAACATCAATTATGTTGGCTATACAGTAGGCGTTTACCAAATGGAATCTGTAAGCTGCGTTCACCTTACGATTTTGATGAGGCCTTGGGGTGCAATAAGTAGTTATCGAACATTAACAAAGGTGAAGCAAGTTCAGTGAGCCATAATTGCACAATGGAACCTGAAATATTTCTGACTCTTGTAATCGATTCCTCCGGTACGGTGCTTAAAGACAAAGATACTGCGAAAACGTGACCTTCTGCTGGAAACAACGATAATTAGAATATGATGTGGTCCTTTTCCTGAAGCCAGTAGAAATGTCGATAGTGCCAACACAGCAATAGGACTTTAGGATATTGCTTTTCTCATCACGTGGTTTCAAAAACGATTGATGCTGTGGGAACATCATCTTAAATATGGAGACACGGAAAGCCAATATAGCGATAGAAAACAATGAAGAGACCCCCCGGGGGGTATCTGATGAGACACACACACAAAATAGGACCACTGCTCCCTAAAGCGTGGTGTACACTGTCTTCTCTTCACCTCTTGCTCCACTTGTAATTGTCTGGCTGTTTCCATCAATACTGTCACAGAAATATTGGGTCGATCTCTTTTCCTCTCCGGTAGTATTTAGTTACATTTCTTTGTACTAAATTTCCGTGGTAGCCCCTTTTTTTTCTCTGCTATCAAGCAGATATTTAGTACTTTCATATCATCTTACACTCCTCTCAGTGATAATTCGGTCATGAACCCAGATGGGCCGGTCAGCGACCGAGCCCTGGGTTTGTCCTAAGGTGTGCCGTGCGATAAATTACCCGTCTGTGGACAGATTACAGACACGCACTTGTCAGTCAGACACACCTGAGCGGAAATGTTGTAATAGTCCGGGCAGATGTAAAAAGTTATTTGTAAACATTGCCGAGAGTGTGGTCGGATGTTTTCATTCCATATTTG
Organism: Oreohelix idahoensis; assembly: GCA_024509875.1. Classification (NCBI taxonomy): domain Eukaryota; kingdom Metazoa; phylum Mollusca; class Gastropoda; order Stylommatophora; family Oreohelicidae; genus Oreohelix; species Oreohelix idahoensis. The sequence goes on from JAMPIV010015220.1 coordinate 238,051, forward strand.
GAAGACATGACCTTTGCATTAATGCAGATCAATTTTCTAGTGCAAATATTTTGAATTACACCATCCTAAACACGCATGTGTGAAACTATTGGCCGGCACTCGAGATGAAAACATAACTACATTTCTGATTGGGGCCTGGTCTAATAGTAAACAACACGTGCCAGGAACGAAAGAGGCAATATAACCTGACACATTAGCCAGGTTAGAACACTGTGAAAATTCACTCGCACCAAGAAGACAACAAGACCTTGCCAGAGTAAAGACTAAAATCAGCTTTCATTAATCAGACCGGACCTTGTTTGAGCATTCTCATGACTTAAAAGCCCAGGAAAAACTCTACCTTTTTAACATGGAAAACCGGAATCTGAGGGAACTGAAACACAAGTCACAGTGGGAACTTAGCGTTAAAGTAACAACACCCCAGACCAAGTGTAAGAGGCCTCTACAAGTGCCTTTATGTCTCTGAGCCAGCAGTCTGTGAGCCTAAATATTGGCGTAAGTTGTACATTTTGAATTCTATATTTTTTTGGATGTCCAAGTCATTTGAGGCTGGCAACCTCAGCATATAGAATGATGATTTTATGAACCACCACTGCCAGGGCTGGTGACCGCTTCATTGCGGGTTTCTTATAAAGAACCAAAAGCAGAGGTAGTCCCAAGTTCCATATGGACCAGGGAGGGAATGATGAAAGAAATGATGTACATACTTATATTATTAACCTTTTCAACCAGTGTAAATTTAAAAGATATTCACTCTAAATGTAATGAAAGTTTACAATATTTTCAACCGATGTAAATGTAAACTTGTTCAGACTATAGTGTTAACATTTTCATGTAAAGTTAAATACAAAACTATTCATTTTAAAAGTAAAGATAGTTTTTCGCCCGCTGGGATTAAGATTAATTCTCAGAGAGGGTAAACATTCTGATCATAGATGGGATGGTGGAATAGGAAGATGGGGGCACATAAGTATGTGTCGGGAAACTCAATACTCAGAGGTTATTCTTTTCTCTTCTTTTGCCATACTAGTTGGTGGTACCAGTTGAGGGTACTATTTCTGGAACAAGTGAGGGTATAAGTGGCCTGAGGTCGACGTTAGACACCATCATCAGACGGGTCTTAGAGACGCGGGATCAGCTTTGCATTTACTCCCTGATTTTACTTGGAACGTGCTGCAACCCTTAATCTTGACCAGGAACGTGAGCAATCCAGTCACCTATATGCGAAGTACCAAATCACACTATCCTCCCTGCCAGCCAAGCACCACAGTTAGTAAGTCACTCACTTCTGTTGTTTTTCTGTTGTCTAGTTTTCTGCTTCTTTATTACTCACGAGCGCCTGAGACATACCTTATGTATAATATTTATTTATTTACTGTTTACATGTCTCGGCTTTCCCCTCTTTATTTATTTAAACATTTCCGTGCGTGTGTTCTGTGCAGACATCCATTTATTGCGGTCTGTAACATTTTGGCCGTTAAAGTAAATGGTTCAGTCTTAAAACTAGCGGCGGCTCAAATATGTTTTGGCTGTTGAGGATATCTATAAATAACGTTGTAGCCACATGTGCTAGAGCGGGAGCATACAATACAATATGGGGTTCATTATCCTTCTTAATCTTCCTTGGCGCTCCTTACGGAGAATGGAGCCACCACTGAAGATGGTCACTGTTACTGTGTAAATTACTTCTGTTGGTGTTGAATGTTTGTGGTGGGTGTTGTATGGAAGATAGTGCTATTGTCTGGCACAGCTGACAAAGTTGGCGATGTCAGTAAGGTCGGGCTTACTGTTAGTGGCCGACAGGCATGTAAAATATATTGGATGAATGTCGTGGGTTCGATAAATTCGTATGTCTCTGATGCCACCCACACAACAGCAACGTTGGGTCAGGAAATAGACCAACTACGAGTAGTTTCAACTTCTACACAGTTTATTTACGACAGCAACATAAACATCAGGAACAGTACACTGTCACAAGTTATAATGGTAGACATGTAGTAATCCATGGCAGTAGGTTGCAGGAAAATAGCAACTCATCACAAATCATATCTTTCAGGAAAATTGGTTACAGTACATTGTAATAATATCCAATCACTCAGAAAATAACTCTGGTAATAATATCCAATCAATCAGAAAATAAATCTGGACACACTAGCGAGACTATAACACCCGTCTCGAAGCTCTCCCAGATACTTAATGACTGAGATTATAGTTTCTCAGTACAACTCCGTAAAGTCGCTCATGCGCGAACTAACTGCTTGATATGTGAGCTCAGCTCATCCGTCTCTTCCCCCTACTACTAAGAACATTAGAACAGTTTCTTTATTTTTTTTAAAAACTAACACAGACTCAGTTGAGCTATGTTCCAAAATAATCGTACACAAAGTACCCAAATAAAAAATCTATCTCATGACTTTAAACGTGCTTACTAACAAATATCAGCCCCGTACATAATAATCCCTAACACTTAACTACCCCTCAGAATCATGACTTAACAGTCACCTTACAGGAAGTCTGTATCAAGCATGCACATTCTCTTGTAGCGATATGTTTTACATAATGACGATGCCAGCCTCATGTACAACCTAATAATAGTCGTCTGGTACAACTTACTGGATTATCATTAAATGACATTTAATTATTATTATCATTAAGTCTATATTATTTTTGGTTTGGTTTTAAGGACTATCTTCATTGCACACGGACAACTCCATCAGTGATCCGGTCTCCTCCCTTAGATCACACAAGGAGGATCTCAGCACAGTGAACGAACAGTGGACGAGAATCCAAATGTGTGTATACTGGAATCACACATTGTATAAATATTGTTGTGATGGGTAGGTTTCTAATTTTTAAATTTTGCTAGGGCAACGGCCTTATGGCCTACTCTTTACGATTCCAACTGCCATGAGGTTTTTAACGTGCGCAACTTGCACATGGGGCATCCGATTTCATTACCCAGGAGACCAGAAGAAAGCGTGACATCATTAAGACCCATGGTTCTGAGGAGAAAAAAATCCATAAATTATATTCCCTCTACCGGGAGTCGAACCCGATACCTTGAGGCGGACGTCATACCTCTTAGTCACTTCGACCCCTATATCATCTTTGAAACAGATCAGTATGGGATAGATTCCTGCTGTATGTCTGCTGCGTAATGGGCCATGTAAGTTATAGAAATGTAAACATATATAAGCGTTAAGGAAATTCCGGTTGGAAAATATTTTTTTTAAACCGTGGCAGACTGCGTGGTCAGCAGGATCTGCGCAAATTGGCTTACACAAAGATTACTGTAAGAGGCGGTGAAGGAGGGTTCCGGTCTAATCCACTCTTTTGTCGGAGGGCGTTAGATCTGAGAGTTTGTCTACAGTGAAGATAAGGCTAACAACTCTGTTTGGGTGCACGCCTCAGGGTGTGTAAATAAGTGTCGCATGTTGTATACAAACAGATGCACAAACAAATATATTAGCTTGAGCGCACGAATTCCCAGAGACCGACATATAACAAACACACACACACACACACATATGTATATATATATATATATACACTAACCCCTCATCATACATATATGTGTGTATATATATATGTGTGTGTGTGTGTGTGCGTGTGTATATATATAACGTTCTACCGTTTGAGAAAATAATCCAGAATTTTTAAGCCAGGGAAACGCGGACTAGCCCGTTCCCGACAGCACTTAAAAGCGTAGTATCTTACTTACTTACTTAGTCGTTCCCCTTCTACCGTGAGGTGTAGAAGTTTGGAAGAGAGAGCGCCAGACTATCCTATCGGCTGTCTTCCTCCTGGCCTGGTTCCATTCTAGTCCTCGGTCCTTCAAAGATTGTCTAATGTTGTCCTCCCAGCGGACTCTGGGTCGTCCTCGGGGTCTGGATCCTTGGCTCTTTGTTTCCCATGCTTGTCGTGGTATCCGATCTTCTCCCATTCTGCAGACATGGCCAGACCATCTTAATTGGGACTGTTCTACTTGGGTCTGCAGGGGGTGGGATTTTAGGCCTTGACGTATCGTCTGGTTGCATACCATGTCTCTTCTTGTTACTTCAACCACCTTCCTCAGATACCTCATTTCTGAGGTTTGGATCTGGCTTGTATGGGTTGTAGTCATTGCCCATGACTCGCATCCATATGTCAAGACTGGGACATAGGTGGAGCGGTATACAGCCATCTTCGTTTTCTTACCAACCTCTCTCTTGCTGAGGAATCCTCGATTTATGGTCTGAAAAAGTCTCCCAGCTGCTGCTTTTCGAGTGGCCAACTCTTCTTTGATGCCTCCCTTTCGGTCTATAATAGCTCCGAGGTATTTAAAGTGGTCGACCTGCTCCAGGACCTGTTCTCCCAGCTTAATCTGATGTCTTCTTTCTTCTCGTGATATCACCATGGATTTTGTTTTAGAGCTGCTTATGACCATCCCTCTCTTAAAAGCGTAGTATCCCTAGTATTAAATGCACTTTTTCCACGTTCCCGCCGAGAGATCACGAGCTAGCATGCTAAAAGGCACTTTGCGTGTGAACTGCAAAAGATAGGAAGGCAATATTTTCTATGAACTGAGGTTAACATTCGGTTATTTAGTGTATGTTTTCCACAGCACATTTGGTTGCATTACAGGAAGCAGATCGTACAGCAGAGATACGAGTTACATTAAGCTGCACTTAATCTAAAAAATTTAAAACCTGAAATAGCCATGATTTTATTAAGATACATCTTTAGACAGCTCAATGTTTATAAAGTAGATCACTATGCCTACTGGGTTGCCCGCCGCTGCACTAAAACTTATACATTCTAACTTATAGATTTACACATTACATTTTAGCCGATTTATTAAAGCAGACGGATTTACACATAAATTTTAGCCGATTTACTAAAGCAGACAGATTTAAACATACATTTAAGCCGATTTACTAAATCAGACAGATTTACACATAGATTTTAGCCAGTTTACTAAAGCAGACAGATTTATACACAAATTTTAGCCGATTTACTTAACTCTTAAAGTCCAGAGCAACGCTCTGAGCGTTGCAAAATTCAACACGCCATGCCAGAGCAACGCTCAGAGCGTGGTTTTTAGTTTATCACACATAAACCTTAAAAACTGTCCATTTAATGCAGTTCATATATTAATACTCATAGAATGACTTCCACTACTATTTAAACAACTAATTTGACTGTAGTTAGTCAGCACATGTGCGTGTTTTGATGTGATTATCACAATTTTGGTGAAAAGTTGCGTGTTTGCGTGTTTCGTTGTTATTGCAAGAGAAATATGTCACGCTTTATATTTACATTTTCTAAGTCTCCTAAGCAAACAATTGTGTCAAACTACTTTGAAACATTGATGACATTGATGATGATTGTTTGGTAGTCACAGTTTGTTGTCAAAATATGGAATCTGTGCAGAAAAGCTAGACACACTAGATTTAGTTAATGAGTGGGCGTAGTCGTATTCTGGCCGATCAAAAAGCAACAAAACTAGACCTACCGTTCTTTAGTTCTTGGTAGAAGATGAAGCTAGGGATACTTTTAAAACATTAAACAAGAGTAAAAAAGTTTTTATATGACGTTATTCTTCTTTATTTGTTTGAAAATTACGTAATGCACGATTGCATAATTTATATTTTTCTTACAAGGGACCACAGAAAAACTGGTGTGAATAACACTAAATGTACTAATTGTGGCCATAAGCAAGTTTTTTTTTTTTTTTTACTTGTATATGGATTAACCTGATGTTTGAAGACTAAAAAGAAAGTTTTATTGTCTACAACAGTAATTTGTCTTTGGTAAGATCGTATTCTACAGTCAACATTTTAGCGTTTTTCAATTTTACATGCAAAATGTTTTAAGTATACCGAACATACTTGTGTTAATACTACCAAAGACATTATATATTACAATTCTCTATCCATTTCCCTACAGTTTGGTATATAATAAGTACATGTTCAAAGGAAAATTCACAAAAATATTTAGACTGAAAGATGAACAATTCACTCTATAAAATTCTGCCCACAAAAAAAGTCTGGCACAGCGTGCAAAATAACTGGACTGAAAGAGTTAAGCAGGCAGATTTACACATAGATTTTAGCCGATTTATTAAAGCAGACGGATTTACACATACATTTTAGCCGATTTACAAAAGTAGACAGATTTACACATAAGTTTTAGCCGATTTACTAAAGAAGACAGATTTACACATAGATTTTAGCTGATTTACAAAAGTAGACAGATTTACACATAGATTTTAGCCGATTTACAAAAGTAGACAGATTAACACATACATTTTAGCCGATTTACTAAAGCAGACAGATTAACACATACATTTTAGCCAATTTACTAAAGCAGACAGATTTACAAATAGATTTTAGCCGATTTACTAAAGCAGGTAGATTTACACATATACGCCAACTTCACACACACAAACTTAACACTTCAAGATATCCTGACCATGCCGTGTTTTCCTAGAGATTAGCAAAATACATTATTACTGGTGTGCATGACTTCAGCATTATCAGAACTCGATTGAAAGCAAATCAATCTTACTGTGGTGAAGTGGGATGTTTTAAATATTTATAGGGGACTTAGTGTACTGACTGAGATCAGCTGTGAAGGTATCTATATCTAATAAGAGTAGTGTATTATAGATAACCTTACTTGCTGCCACATATGTATACCTCAGTCAGAATTATTCTGGAATAGTGTGATGACTACGTTATATGTCTAGGGTATGTGTATGATGAAGTGTAAGTCATAACAACAACAGACAGATAAACAATTTAATTTATTCCACCACACTTGACAACACTGTGACACTCACATACATAAAACACTCTACGAGGATATCTTAAAGGAGTCACTGATAACTTTTCAAATAACAATATGTATTCAGTGCTGTCATGAATGTATATGTGTCCTGATTCAAATACAAAGGGAACCAGGAATCACAATCAATTTTAATTACAAGTTATATGTACAGAATTTATCAATATGAATAGTGTAGTGACATATATTATTAATAGTATCCTATGTGTGTCAGTTGTGTAGTAGTAATATGAGGTAATACTGGTTTTGTTTTGTTCAAGCTCTGTTGGTATTTGTCATCATGACGTCAATAGTTTGTTTCTATTGGAACTAGTATTGGAGATGTTCTCAGTTCCTGGTATTAAAACAATTAAATTCCCCTCTTAATTTTATTTTACAATGTCATTTTAAGATGGGGGTACATAATGTTGAGCTCCATGGCCACACTCTCTTATCTTTCGTGATGACTGCAGTAAAAGCCTCCTCTGCTCGATTACTTTAATGAGTTCTGGAGCCACCCCACTGGTTGCTATATGGACCAAGGAGTATGCTGTCCGCCTCTGGCTTCAGCAAAGCTCTGACCAGGTGCTGCTCAATAACTTTAAGACCACGGTCCCACAATTTATGGAAATAATAAACAGTTTCGTTGACTGGCAATGAATATAGCACAACTCCGATCTGCCGATGTCCCAGGCTTTATTTTATAACAAATATACACTGGTGCTCAACGCACTGCTTCTTAGTAGGTTTATTACAAGATGTGGCAATGAACAGACGCTCTGAATTGAGTATATTCGCAGCTCTACCCAATCAAACCATGTCTACACATCTTTTCAAAAAAATACTCCTTTTCACGTTTCCCCTGACAACACAAGATAGTATTTATAGCCCGACCAATCGTGTTTAGTCTTATATTTGTTGCGCTCCAATCAAATAGGAGATAACATGGTAGGCTATTTTTGTAACGTAATGTTTTTTCAAACACGTTATAAAAAAATTTTATGAGCAGAAATGATTTCATGCTGTCAGGCACCCCCACTATTTTATTTTGGTTATAATTTGATAATTCCTAGACTATTTGCGTAACGTTTTACATATTCTTTGTCAGCAAACCCTAAGGAACCCAAATATACAAATTTAAAAGAGCTAAGTGGCTGCGTTCAAAATATGTGTTTTCCAAAGATAGTCGTATATTTGTTCTTTATTCCTTTTCGTTGTTTAGAACCGCCACCTGTCCTGCCTTTTCCACTGTTATGTCATACTAAAGTCAGGAGCTTAGATGTAAATCAGTAGAATTTCATATTTCCTACTAAGCATTTTTCATATTTTTAAACCTGATTCTTGTAGTAATAATGTTTCTTTTTCACTGACTATATGAAAAAAAGTTATTGCTAGTGGCCTTACACGTGGGATTTGCGTTACTATTAATCGCGCGACGCGTGTAGTGTTGCATGTGTCCTGCCTTCATTCGCCCCTCTCTCTCTCCTGCTTTATCTGTCTTTTAGTTACGCCGTGTATGGAATGAATGAAATATTAAATCTAGGTCATTGATCAGCTTGCGTTTCTCAAGGTTTTTCCAAGAAATACAGTACACGTTTCATTGAAGAAAGCGGGTAATAATACAGTAGGCTTTTACTATCAACGTGAAAGCGTTACAATTTGCCGACGAAGTAGAAAACAAGGGGATTTCGAGTACAGTCATTGTGACAGCACTGTTCTTTTACCATTGCTCTTTTCTTTATTAAATGTATTTGTTAGACTTTATATTTACCTGATAATTTATATATGTGGATTAGAATATTCCACGACACTTACACACTCTCCCTGCTACAGGTCATGCATGCCCACAACAAACAACTTGATGTTCCTGCTCCCTTTTAAAGTTTCCTTACTTGGCAAAGCAACATCTGGACTCTCCGGTTTGCCGGCCTTTGTTCAAACGACCATAGGAATAGAACAGCGATTTTCAATCTACGGGCCGCGAGAAAAAAATGAAGTCGCCGGAGATATAGCGATGTTCCGTTTCCCTTTCGTTACCTTTACTCGCAGTCTTAAAAATCCAAACAGAAGACAGGGCTACATATGAAGAGATTGTTGTTGTTTCGTACGCCCGCTATTACTCGAGGCGAAATCTCAGGTTAGTATGTCTAACCTGAGACTGATTTTTACGTGAGTATCCCTTTTTTTCTTGTACAGAGACAGGTGTCCCTCGCCATTCAGGCAGATACTCGCCGATTTCGGAGGTACCCATTAGAGCTGGGTCGGCTCAGGATCCGCCAGTCCCTGGTCGACGACACGCCTTCAAATGTCTCGCCAGGGCTCGAGTTAATACAGTCCAAATCCCGGTCGACGAAAAATCTTCAAATGTCCTCGCCCGGGTTTGATCCTACCAACGGGCTGATCACCCGTTTGCCAGTCACTTCGATTACGGAAACAACAGCAAATGGATTGATTTGCCGTTGCCCTAAAGACGCCAATAGGCGTGATGGGAAACAATGGCAAAGAAAACCTATCTGCTGTTGCCCTAAGACGCCATTAGGCGTAATGGCCACTGACTGCTTTAACGGTCGGTGGCTAAGGACGAAAGAAGAAGAAGAAGGGTTTGATCCTGGGTCACCCGGTCGCCAGCGCAGTTTGGTAACCACTACACCAGCGCGGCTCTATGAAGAGTTAAAAGCAATAATCAGAAATAAATATAGAGAAAAATGACACCTCAGACTCCGATACTACAGAACCATACTATACATTACCAAGAAGAGATCCAGTGATTATTTTCAGACTAAGAACCGGCCATTGCAGACTCAGACACCATTTGTAGAACAAATTGAAAATCAGACCGACAGATATGTGTCCTTGTAGGGAGGGCAAACAGATATGTGTCCATGTAGGGAGGACAGACAGATATGTGTCCATGTAGGGAGGACAAACAGTAGAACACGTACTCTAAAACTGTCGGCTCCACGACAGAAGCAATTTGGCAGCATGACCTTATCCAACCCAGTTGAGGGAAAAACTGTATGGTGACTAGAAAAGCCTGAGACGGACTGCCAGCTATACAAAGAGACAGATAAGGTTATTTTAGAGAAAACGAAGAAGTCGAAGAAGCTGATTTCCTATTATTAATTTTTACTTGTCAATTTTAGTACATGTGTCGCCAGCTTCACCAACTGTCGTGGTCGTAAAAATGTCGAAAACCACTGGAATAGAGGATTGATGGTTTATTTGTCGTTACCTTTCGCAATCTTTTAACTCGTATTTTCTTAAAGCCCTCTAGTTCTGCACTATCTTACACGGTTACCGCTGCTGTTAAAATTACGTTTGGTCTGGTTAAACAAGTTAAACCAAACACTAAAATGGTGGGTTTGGTTTGACGGAATCACAAAACAGGAGCGTCTACTTAGCAACCACAAGTTTTGTACTAGTCACTTCTTTGCTGTTCTAATTGGTTCTTGTCTTACGAATGGCAATTATTTACCTATATGTTATATTTTGTTAATAGCAGTTTAGCCTCGTTTTGGCGAAGGGCGCCTGGTGCAACCTGGCGCATGCCCAAATATAAAAAACCTTGTGAACTTGGCTCTGTTGATTATTTACTTCTTTGGTTCACATACAGAGCATAACAATGTGTCGAAAAATATAACTGAACCGTTGCCTACGTACTGCAAGAGAATTGCGACGCTTTGAGTGGGATAGAAATATCAAGATATGGACAGAATGTGCGTTGTATTGTGATATGAACAGAATATACGTCGTATCAAAAATAGACAGAATATATGTTGTATCAAGATATGGACAGAATATACGTCGCACCAGGATATGACAGAATATACGTCGCACCAAGATATGGACAGAATATACGTTGTATCAAGACATGGACAGAATATACGTTGTATCAAGATATGTACAGAATATACGTTGTATCAAGATATGGTCAGAATATACGTTGTATCAAGATATGGACAGAATATACGTCGTATCAAGATATGGACAGAATATACGTTGTATCAAGATATGGACAAAATATAAGTTGTATCAAGATATGGACAGAATATAAGTCGTATCTAGATATGGACAGAATATACGTCGTATCTAGATATGGACAGACTATACGTCGCATCAAGATATGGACAGAAAATAAGTTACATTAAGATATGGCTACAAAATAAGTCGTATCAAGATAGGGACAGAAAATGAGTCACATACATTCAGTATAGAGATATATACTACTCGTCAAAAGTCAAGGGCCACTTAGAAAAATCTTGGTTGAAACCATAAAACAAATCTGATATAAACGTAATTGGTATCAGTCAAAACGGCATTTATTGAATACCAAATTGACATGTCACGTAAAGAAATGGAAACACACATTCAAACGCAATGAAGCTGTGAAGTGTGTCACCCACCTTTTCAAAAGTCACACTATAGATATTGGACAAATAGACATTTCAAAATCGGGTATGACCACCGTTTGCAGCAAGGCATTCAAGACAGCGTAGACGCATCGAGTCCACAAGGGTCCGAAGGGTATCCTGAGGAACAGCTTGCCATTCCTGAAGCAGAAATGCAGTCAGCTGTGCAACATCCCTAGGCAGGGGGTGATTTGTTGACAATCTTCGACCAAGGACATCCCAGAGGTGCTCAGTCGGAGAAAGGTCAGGTGAATGAGCTGGCCACGCCATCCTGATGATCCCATGTTGCTGAATAAACTCATTCACCACACGAGCTCGATGGGGTCGAGCGTTATCATCTTGGAGGATGGCATTACCACCTATGGCCTCCAGAGCAGGCTGAACAATTGGTCTCAAGATTTCGTTCTGGTATCTTGGGCCGGTCAAGTTGCCTTGGATGATGTAGAGTGGAGTCCTGCCGTATCTGTGGAAGCCTCCCCAGGCCATGACAGAACCCCTACCATAACGATCCACCTCTCGAATTGTGTCATCAGTAAATCGCTCTCCTGGTCGTCTCCAAAATCGAATCCTGCCATCATTGAATGACACAGTGAAACGAGATTCATCAGTGAAGAGAACTTGACTCCATTTTTGCCTTGTCCATCGGATGTGCTCGCGACACCAAGCAACACGGGCTCTGCGATGAGCAGGAGTAAGACGGATTCTGACGACAGGACGTCGAGCAGCCAGTCCAAATTCATGTAAACGTCTGCGAATGGTGCTTTGACTGACATTAACGTTTACAGTTTGTCTCAGCTGACATCTTAGAGTGGAACAAGTCACTGTTTGATGGCGCAGGGCTGACAACAAGAGGTACCGGTCATCATGTCTATTGGTGCATCTAAGGCGACCTGGCCGGTGGCGATCCTCCACACTTCCTGTGGCCTAAAATCTCTCCAAAATTCTTTGGATAGTAGAGTGTGACACTGCAAGCCGTCTAGCAACCTCACGGACAGATAAACCACTTTCAACCCACGCTATAGCCCTCATTCTTTGTAAGGTGTCAAGACTTATTCTCGGTGGCATGGTTTTTGCAAGTGATGAAACTACCCTAAGTCTGCTGATTGTAAAACAAATTAACAGCGAACTCTGTTCACGAAAAGTCGCCATTGCACGTGGAATGTCAATCAGCACGATTACTTCACCTGTTTGGTTGTACGGAAGTTTGAAAAAAACCGATTAAAAAATGTGAATTTATAGTCAGCAAACCACATTGCACGTGATCACCATGGTTGTCGGTGAATTGTTTTTATGCTTAACGTGCATAAAGGACTGTCAGAGGAAGATATTGCACCCATTTTTACAAAAAAACTTCCTTCATTTAATCATTCTATGCGCTTATATAAAAATGTATTGAAAATAATAGGGTGGCCCTTGACTTTTGACGAGTAGTATATAACAAGTCTACCAGATTAACAACAACAACAAAAACACACACGCAAGCAAATAATCAATAGATAGCGAATTTTGAATAATTATTATTTTTATCATCGATTTACGATGTTTGAGATGACACGTGCTATGATCTGACATAGACACATCCATCTCTCTCAGAAAATAGGCAATTCGTCTTGAGGATCAATTTTCTTTCTGATGTTGTAGATGGCCACTCTGTTGGTCTTCATGGAGCTAAGATTCTTGGACTGAGTGCATGGTCTGCTGCTTGCCTTTTCCATAAACACGTCCAATTTTTTTTTTTTTTTTATTTGTTGAACAGATAACCTTTCCGTCTAGAGTAAACAGCTTTTAGTATGATTATTATTACTTAGTCAGTTCTCTGCCATGAGTACTTGTCCCGGAGTGTTTTGAGGGTATTTTGCATGTGTGAATGTTCCCATGCTCCAGCGGGAGTTTATTAGTCAAGTGAGTTGTTGTGAGTTGGGAATGCGTGCATTGTAATAATTTAGTTACAGGGTTGTGAACATTGCTTGAGACAAGCTGTTAGCTTTTGTGATGCGTGAATGAAGATCAGTGGAGCGTGGAAGGGTTTCACGGGTTTTAGTGAATACGCATGAAAGGGTCAGTCAGAGAGAGAGGAGTGTGTTGGTTTAGACGTGTGTTGAGTCAGTAGAGAGTTGAGCGAGAAGAGAGCAGACAGTAGACAGCGTAGAGCGAAGAGAAAAGAAGGGTGGATGTCTATAGTAGGGCGTGAGTAGAGGGCCGGAGTTGTATTGTAGACGTTGCAGTAGTTATTCATGAAGTAGCCTATTTGTGGCTGTAGTTATTCCGAGAAGCAGAGTGTGTGCGGATACTCGGGATTTGTGATGTATCTAATATTTGTAATGGCCCTACGTCCATTGTGACTTATTTGTGAATCTAATACATTGTTGGAGATTGACAGAGCTGTTGGAGTTAGTACTTTATTCCTAGACAATGAGCTATACGAGCGGTGTATAAGTGTTGTCTAACTTACATCCACCCACATACACCCTACTCGTCACAGTACTTTTAACTAATTGTATTTAAATTTGTACGATTTATATATTTGTCGCATTTTAAATCTTTGACGCACAAAATCTGTGTCCCACTCATCCTGCAGATACTTGTTTTTACCACACTTTAATCTGTCAAGTTTTTACCGTCACTGAATCAGTCAATTTTATATAAGAAGTGGAAAAAAAAGTTAAATTACGTGGAAACAACTCCGTTAGAGTAATGACATTACTAAACTGCCAACCTTGATTGTGTTCGAAGGTTCAGGTGATGTCTCGACTTAATCAAGGTGTTTCTTCAAACAACTAGGTCAGAGAGTCATTTACCTTGCACACTACTCTAGATATGACCATCCGTCTCGTAAACTTAACACTGGGTTCTTAAACTTAAAAAAGTTTACTTTATTTAAAGATTAATTTCATGTAAACTCTGTTTCCTCTTATTTAGAATGGCAGATATGAGAAGTTTTACGAAAAGCCAAGGGGGTTCAGCGACCGATACATGTTGGAAACTCCTGGTATTGCGCGTCCAGCTCAAATCCATCATGTTTCCGGTATTCCCACGTTGAATACAGCAGTGTCTCATGTCCCTGGACACTTGTACGGTTTTTCAAGTTTTGTAATGTGCTCCCACAGGTCAGCTTGCTAAATTGTTTAGTGATCTCCCCTCGCCAAGATGGCGACTTAAATATTGACGTTAATGAATTTCAACGTCTTTTTAGAGACCAGTCAAATAGACACAATACTGCTGCCTTGCAGGTAGGCGGTGGACAGTCTAAGGCTGAGGAAGGCGACCCGACATAAATCTCTGTTGAAATCGGATGCACTAGGCCAAAGACCTAACAAAACAGTACAACGTACGTCGCTTGACAATAACATCATACAAATGTAAGCAGAATGGTGCTAACCCCGTAGAATCTCGCCTGCCTGCGAGAGTGCTGGATCCCTGCCTTGAAGAGGTCCACCCTATGCTACTGGTGGTCAGCTTCGGCTAAACTGTGGCCTAATATTTGAGGAACAGGGAAAGCACACATGGCCGTCACCAGGACCATTCCTGGAAGAAAAAAAAAAACCTCTATGGAGATTAAAATAGCCTCAAGCTGACAACAGCTTTCTTTGAAAATATTCAAGTAGACGTCTGCGAGTGTACGAAGAAGAAGACGAAGAAATACCGAATATTGCCTTGGTAGTTAAACAGTTTATCGGAAAGCCGGACTTCAGGTTTTCCTCCGTCGAGCTATTAGCCTCTCTTGTCAAGATTGTTTCGGAAGTCTTCTTCTTCGTCTTCTTCGTTCGCTCTTATATAACCACATTTATCTCTCTCCTAACGTTGACAGTTTATTTCCTGCGCTAAAACCAGAATTATGTGGGTAGATGAAACTCGTAACTGTGACCAGATGGTCGACATAGACGGTCTCAGCCGTCCCGTAGATCGTAAAGTGCCCAAATTCTTTTATTCTTCTAAGGACGTTCATTCACATTGTAGCGTGAGGTTTTTATTGGCTCTAGGATCAGTATAGTACTGACAATTACAGAAATAGAATTTCTGCAGAAAATGGTGAAGTCCCAGTGTCTGAGAGAACTACTGGTATCACAAATTAGTTACGGCTGTGAATGATCTGATCTCGAAAAATTAGTAGACAGGAGACAGTCATAAATTGCCACCCCCGCTGTGTAACTAACTGTGATATTAAAACAAGGAAACAGATTTTACTTAACAATTATAAAATTGACAAGTCGTTCAAAATACAATTTCCTTATTATTTATTTAGTATATACACTATCTACTCTTGTGCTGAAGGATGGATGTTGGAAGATGGAATGTAATGGATTTGTAAGTTTACAAATGATTTACATATATATATTTATATACATTACAAGTTTTCCAATTATAAGAAGAAAAATTTTATCAGCTGTGCTGTTACTCAATTATAGTACATGTATCAGCTGTGCTTTTTTTTTTTTTTTTGCGTACGCCCGCTAATACTCGAGGCGAATTCTCAGGTTATTATTTATGTCTAACCTGACATTGATTTTACGTGAGTATCCCTTTATTTCTTGTAAAGAGACAGGTGTCCCTCGCCATTCAGGCAAATACTCGCCGATTTCGGAGGTACCCATTGCAGCTGGGTCGGCTCAGGAGCCGCCAGTCCCTGGTCGACGACACTCCTTCAAATGTCCTCGCCAGGTCTCGAGTTAATCCAGTCCAAATCCCGGTCGACGAAAAATCCTCAAATGCCGTCGCCCGGGTTTGATCCTGTATCACCCGGTCGCCAGAGCGGTGTTGTAACCACTACGCTAGCGCGGCTCTGCTGTGCTGTTAATTACATATATAAAATTTATCAGCTATGCTCTTAATCTTGTCTCTTGCTATGCTACTCAGTTTTTCGTCCTTGACCTTTTAATGCTCACAATTGTTTACAGAAATGGTACTAATGTGTACTCATCTCTTGAAAGTTCTGTCCTTCTTAGTTTCTTGCACACAACACCCGCTGATGATCGTTTCGTTAGCCCACCCAAGACTGAGGGGGACTAAAGATGTAGCTCCTGTGCAATCACTGTGCTCCTGCGAAGTTCCAGGCAGCTGGATTGACTGGACATACGACCTCAGGTTTGATGACACGAATAAATCCCTCTAAGATTTAAACAGGCCAGTCGACTTTAGTGAAGTAAGAGTTCCCGGTCAATGCAGGTGAGCAATAAATCAGTCTGACAGCTTCTCTTCTCCAGTCGGTCGTCTAGCTGGCTTCGTGTTGGTGTGTGCGTGATTTTGAATAAAATCTCGCCCGTATATATAGGTAGATGAAGTAACTTTTACTGCTTAAGGAATGGTTTTGGTTGGTTCTCGGCATGGCAAGCTGATTGGCTGTATGCGGTTCCGTATCATCCGTCGTACAATCCGTGACCTAGGCCGACTCCCGAAAAACAGGGCTTATGCCTAATTTTATTCTGTTTTCCGCCATATTGGGAGACACGATGGCCGCGACCGACATCCGAAAAACAGGGCTTAAGTTTTTTTCCTGGCGTATACTTCGTGTAATTTATTCTGGCTCAGAGACTGGTGAACGGTGCTTTTTGATTGGCTGGGGCATATTAGTATCTCGACGTTGTGATTTAACTAAGAAGTGGGTTTACACACACGTTTTACGACACACATTTGCATACTTGTCTTCATCTAGACAAAACATGAACGTAGTTCACTTATGTAAGATCAATACGTTTTTAGGAGCTTTACCTGAAGTCCTTTTGACGAACACATTTACAGCAAATTGGATGTGGTACAATACACGTGTTTCTCATTCTTCATTCATTCTCGCTGGTCATGACCTCATCTCAAAATATCACTATCTTCGTTTAGGTGTACTGCTTACATCTAGCTTACGGGAATGTTCACTTGAAGAACCGTGCTACCACCGGGGCATATTCGTTTATCAGTAACATACTTGTTGTTCAGTGAAAAATGTCTTTCACTTGACTATCTTCTACACGATCCCTAGATTTTGAACAATTATTCGTAAACTTTCATTTCCTACGGCACGAAACTTTTGCCTATCTCACTGGTCGATTCTATCAAGTTAATATTGTCACTATGTACCACTACGTCATGAATACACTCGATGTAGTCTGGATTGACTGACTACTGTCGTTGCTGATGTCTCCTTCAGTCTCATCTGATAACCCAGTTGGTGGCGTGGTTACAGCCACGTGTCTGACAATTGGAGTAAAACTATCAGTCTGGTCGCTTACTGCAAGCAAAGCTGCACATCGAGAGACAGAATTGTTGTTGTTGTTTTGAGGAGGTGATGGGTGGAGAGCGGGCACTTAACAGCTGACCGTTATTGCCTCTTCTCGTTCCATCTTGGTCTACCCTGTTCAACCTGAAATTTGGTTATAATTGGGGTATTAAGTGTCATTTTATTTACTAATTTTGTATTCATTTTAAGTAACTATTGTTTTTTACTGTTGCTGATTTTAATTTATATTAGTAGTTGTCCATTTTATTTTCTCTTTTGTCTTGTTTATAGATAACTATTGTCCTGTACACTTGGTTTTAATTTGTATTAGTATTTGTTCTTTTTGAGTTGTTGTATTTTTTTTTCCTTAATGTCTTTTCTGAAGTACTACCTTATATGTTTTCCTTTGTTTTATGTATATATCTTTTAAGTATTAATTGGGCTTCTCCTGCGGCATTTATACTTAAAACTTTATCACCTAGCATGTCTATATTGTGATTTCTATAGTAAGTTTTTAATTCAAGCCTTTGTTGTTCGTACTTTTTACAGTGGATCAGGTAGTGGTCTATGTCATTCTCTTCCTGACATTCTTGGCAGTGTGGTTCCTCTATCATAAAGTATGCTGCACCGAGACGGAGACGCCACAGTTTTTTGTTCGATGGTATCTTTAATTCTTCTCTGACCTGGCACGTCCTTGTTGGTTCTTTCAGCAGTTTGAACGCGTGTCTGCCTTTTCTACTGTTCTTCCATGTTGTCTTCCATTCCTCGTTTATAGTTAGCTTCACTTGGCTCTTGATCTCCGACCTTCCCAGTCCTGCTCTTATGTTGTTTTTACGTATTCTTCCATTGCGCTCTGGTCTGCCAACTCGTTACCAGCTATACCTATGTGTGCTAGAACCCACACTAGCCTCACACTACATCCTCTGTTCCCTAGTGATGTATTAATTGCTAGAATTTCTTGCTTTATGTCTGGCCGGCTACATTTACCTGGGTGTTCTAGTGCTTGTAGTGATGATAGTGAGTCTGTAAATATCTTAACAGCTTTTGGTGGGTTATGACAGAATTGTCTCTCTGTCAGTCTTTATATACAGGACCTGACGTTACTATCCCACGTGACCTCTAATTAACTCTGGTCTCTGTCCTGTCTCTTAATACTTCGGTCACTTCCAAATGACCGTGTTTATATATAGTACATTCTCGTCAACATTTTCTAATGGTATGTTACTTCAGCGGTGACACAACCCTTGCGTTCTGATCATCTAGAACAGTGGTGGCCAAGCTAAGGTTGGCCGGGGGCCAGATTATGGTAAAGGGTAACACCAGAGGGCCAGACCTATAAAATCCTTAAAAAATAACGTTCTGAGATTTAGTTTTACATATATAATGAACCACGTACAGAAAGAACGGCAAACTACTGTACTGCACCTCTGCCAAGACATGTATACCAGTCTTCGGACTGAAATTACTGTAAAAAAAGAATATAATGAAACTGTTGTTTTAATTTGTTTTGTAATTTGTAATATGACATGTAATTATTTATTTCAAACATACATTTATGTGTTATTTCATTGTGAAGAGTGTGGCTTATAAAAACTTTTCACCAGTGATTTGAAGTCTACTTCCATTTGTGACGTAGCAATTCTGAGAACATGGGATAATACAGTTAATCTGTTTCTGGTCTTGGATTTGATAAGCTTCATGGCAGAAAATGTTGTCTCATAAAGATATGTGCTACGAAATATAGAGCACACTTTTAGGGCCCATTTTCTCAGAAGTGGGTAACGTTCCTTTGGTAGTAATTTCCACAAATCAGCTCCAGTTGTTTCTGTTGTGTTGATGAATGGGTCACATTGGAGTTCACATAACTGTAATTGTAGTTCTGCTGGCTGAGAATCCACTGTGCACTTGAATGGGTTGTTAAAAAGTTCCATTTGTGGACGAAACATCTCAAAATCGACAATCAAACTCAGAAATCAGCTGTTCAATGTCATCTGTGTACCTCCTGAAGTTAACACTCTCTGTCTCGGACAGCTGTTTACAACAAGGAAAATGAAACAGGTCATTCTTTTGCAAAGACTGACTAAATAGGCTCAGTTTCTTTTTGAAACCATCAACATAGCCCATCATTTGAAAAATTGTTTGCTTTTTTCCTTGTAACTGCAAATTCAAGTACATTCAAATGTTGTGTTATATCTGTGAGAAATGCCAAGTGCTGAATGAAATGAATATCTTTGAGTTTATTTTGAAGATCAATTGAACATGGTAAGTTGTCTCGCAGGAAGTCAAATATTTCATCCTTCAGTTCACAAAATCGTATTAAACATTTTCCTCGACTAAGCCATCTCACCTCAGCATGAAGCAGGAGATCACCGTAAACAGAATCCACTTCTTCTAAAAATGCAAGGAACTTCCTGTGAGTTAGAGAGCTGTGTCCTCCTCTGATCAAATTCGTTATTTTCACTACAGTAGCCATAGTGTCATTTAGGTTTATGGATTTTGCACAAAGGGCCTCTTGGTGAACTATGCAATATAATGTGGGCACGTCAATTTTAGTTTGCTTCAAAAGTCCAACAAAACCAGTATTTTTCCCAACCATAGCTTTGCAACCATCGGTACACACAGCAGAGTATTTTTCAAACCCACCATATTCTTCCATGGCATTTTGAACTGCAGAAAATATGTCATCCCTTTTACTTGTACCATGCAAAGAGCAAACTTTCAGTAATTCTTCAGAAACAGTAAAGTCTTTATGGATCACTTTAACAAAAATAAGAAGCTGGCTAGTGTCTGTGATGTCTGTACTTTCATCAATCGCCAGTGAAAAGTATGGACAATTTTCAATTAAAGATTTCAAGTTCTGGGACAAATGCAAACTAATATCTTCTGTTCTCCTAGCTATGGTTTGTTTTGAAAGAGGTACATTTTGAAATTCTTTTACTACTTTTTCTTCATTGAACGCTTCTGCCATTTGAACTGCACACTTTTTCACAAACTCTCCATCAGTAAACGGCTTTTTTGCTTTTGCAAGCTCATATAACTAATCACATAGGACGCCATGAGCGATGATTCCTGAATCTTATTTACATGACTAAATATACTCTTTTGCTGATTCAGTTTTTTCTTGAGTTGTTCAATCTCAAGCTTTCTCGACTCGCTGCTATGCTCGTCGTTGTTTTTCTGATGATTTGTGATGTAGTGACGTATATTCCTTAACAAAGGCTAAAACTTTGGCTCAAACTAAGCACTGAGGTTTATTATCCTTATTGAGAATGAACAAATAATCGAACTCCCGTTCTGGTTTAAATGCGCGATTTTCACTGTCCACTTTTCTATACTTAGAAAACATTTTTACAAATGCAAACTCTTATACATGAACAGCTACAAGCCCAGAAGTGTCACTGGCTGATTTATACTTAACACACTTCACAAGACCAACTGTGCACCTCAACTTCTTCCTATAGAAATCTATCTACCATCCACCCCACTCCCACGATCACCTTCCCATACTGATGCTAAAGACAAAGCAACATCACTGGATCTCAGAGACTTCCGACCGCAGAAAAGATCTGTCATTGCTTTCAGTTTCTCATTATTAAAGTAGGTACCGACACTGTCTTCGCCTGTCCACGTGCACGATCAGAGATTTGACGTTATCATTTCCGTTTTGTTGGCACTAACTAGTAGAGCTCAATTGGTATGTGAGAGAGAGAGAGAGAGAGAGAGAGAGAGAGAGAGAGAGAGAGAGAGAGAGAGAGTTGGTAGTGTTGTGGGAGGTAGGGAGATGTTAATCGTACATTTTGGGTCTTTTTGGTTTTGTTTCTGGTGCCTGTGCGTGCTATTTTGTAATATTTTTTTTAGCACAGTGGTCGGAGTATACAGTAATTTTCAATCAACAATAAGAGGCCGGCCAAAACAGGTTGGCGGGCCGGTCAAAACTGGTTGGCGGGCCAGATCTGGCCCGCGGGCCGTAGTTTGGCCACCTCTGATCTAGAAGAAGGAAAACTGACTTCAAACCAGCTACTACTTTCCAGGCAGGGTAAAGGTAAAGGATCCCGTTACACGCCCATTGAGGCATATTGGGAATATGGTGTTAGGCCCATATTTTCTTGACCATCGGCACACTAGGGGTGATGTGGTCAGCATCACGCCGGCCGCCTTAACCTTCCCAGAGTTCCAGGCGGGTGGGGACAGCCAAAAGCTGAGAAAAGCAATTTGAATATTATTTTTTTTAATTGCTTTCTTTAAACGGATGTATCGGCCGAAAGGCGCCAAAACCGCGGCCCAGTTGTAAACCACGGCACAGCGTATTTTTTATGCTCAATAAAACAATAATTTCTTCTGGAAGTGAATATTCCAAAGCTTATTATTTTTTTTCACTAACGGTTTGTTCAAATATGTACAATTCTGGCATAAGGATACGGCTCCCTACATGAGCTTACCTGACGCTTAATGTATGTCCTAATTAGTGTAATTGTTCATTTTGTTGTTTGTTGTTTCCTTTCTAAGAAATGTCTTAAATGTCTTTTGGAAGGGTGTATGTAATAATGTGTGTATGTGTTTATGCACCGCAAATGTGTAGTATTAGGTAAATACAAGCGTGCTATGAGCAAGTAACCCTCCAAAACATGACGCAGTTGGGGGGAGGGAAATAATTATGTTGTTGCTCTTTCTTCTGCATGTCATGTTGATGTTATAATTCTCCTGTAGTAATTTCATTCCTTGTCTGTTCTATTTCAACCTTATTGGATCTATATAGTCAAAGTTATCATGACTTATAGTCACTGCGCCATGAAAAAATAAAAGATTTGTGTGCTCTTTTAAAGGTTGTTCAGTTTAGCTTTCACGGTGCACAGCGCTTCGTTTCCTAATTTTCCGGAAAAGCTGGTGGGATTTTTTTCATTGTTGGTTACAGACGTTTCAGTAAAGCAATTAGTTCATATATATTTATTTATATTCATGAATGCGCATAGATGTGCATCTGAGTGTGCAATAAAATGAGATATGGTATAAATATGCGCAACAGCGAATGCGATCGCAATATTTAAACTCTCGTAACATAATTATGTTGCAACTTTCAAGAGAGAGCATGGAATATGTGGTAAGGTAATTCCATGGTAGCTACTGCCCTAAGGGAGTGAAGTGTTAAAGACTTCACTATACTAAGTCCAGCTTTATGAGTTGGCTAACGTGTTCCATTCCTCGCTGCCTTTACCTTCGCTAAGCACAAGAGCAGAGTCTTATATACATTTACAGCTGGATAAACTGGAGCACGGCGCTACCAGATTTCGAACCCAGAACCAATTACTTTGCTGCGAGAGCCCAGCGCTCTAACCCCTCTGCTATTCGGACGCTAAATACCAACTTAAACCATGAGAAATTGAAAACTACGAGGTAGACTCACTTTGAAACATAGAAAAACCGAGATAACGTGTCTTCTGTTCTTAATCCACGGCTTCAAACTGACACAACAATGATAATAAATTGTTAATTTCCACCCACACTTTAACACGTAACACAAGCTACAGTAAAAAAAAAAATACTTGTAACAATGTAAACACAACCACTTTATAACGGACGTATTCGTTTAGCGCTTGTTTAAACTGAATGTCAGTGGCGTAACAGTATTAAGGTATGTGCCGATTGGGGGGAGGGGGGGGAGGAGGAGGGGGAGAGGAGGAGGCTGATCGCCCTGGGTGACAGCCAGGAGAGGTGTCCAATCCGACACTACTATAGGAGTACTGTACGGTTTAAAAATCTACTTGCAAATATAATATATATTTTCTGTGTTTACTTACTGGGGGTGGGGAGGGGGGGGGGGGGGGGGGGGGGGGGGGTAAGTATTTTAAAGTAAGAATTCGCACCAGGTGCCAAATACTTAAAGTACGCCTCTGTGGAATGTGTCGATATTTTTATGTGAACTCTTTTTTGTGTGTAAAGACTGGGTGAAAAGAGGACATATTTTGGCAGAAGTAGAACTACAACGGGAGATGAGGCTCACTGCTCGTCATTTCTTTTGTTTCCTTTGTTGAATTAAGGAGCGGTGTGTAAAGAAGTGACTTACTTTCTGGGGTTAAGACGGGATAGAGAACCAACAGTATTGACAACTCGAGAGATGGGGCGGATTAAATGTTGACACATACGGAGGGGCGAGTTATAAGGAAGGGTGGATGTAGATAGAAAGCTAGATAGACACGGACGGACAGAGGGATTTAAAAACGGACAGGCAATTAGACAGCCGGATATACGGACAGACAGACAGACAGACAGACAGACAGATAGATAGATAGATAGATAGATAGATAGATAGATAGATAGATAGATAGATAGATAGATAGATAGATAGATAGATAGATAGATAGATAGATAGATAGATAGATAGATAGATCATTGTTCTGACATGGTTACCAGCACGTAGACCAAACCCAAACCCTAGCGGGACACTCGGTGCACAGCTAACCTAGACCAGCTTTCATCTGAGTCTCCAAAATTCTTACATTTGTTTACGCAGTTAGACTCTTGTTGAATGAAAGGTAAATAAATGTAAGCGCGTGGAGGAAGGAAGTACGAGATAACAGCAGGGGCGGTTACCGACTATCAAAGGGTGCGAAAAATAATACAATAATGAAAATCTCTGGTCTTTCAGCTTTCCTCTGTTTCTATTTCGGAGCTGCCTTTAGAGGTGGTTCTAGCGTTGCTGGCGCACATGGCACAGCTAACCTTCGGAGCCTATATAACATGTTTGAAACATGATATTCTGAAGTTAATTAAATAATAAATGAAACGTGAGTCCCGTTAGTAATAAACAAATAAATAAATAAAGGTAATGAACAGGCACTCGTTGGACAGAGATGAGGACATAAGACAACAGAAAATCAATACAAGTGATAAGTTTTACCGCCAATCGAACCGAAAAATATTCAAACCGTGCCATTTTTTGTAACAATATTGATCGACTCCCCATTATCACCTAACATCAGGGGACACAATGCCGGTGGAGAAATGCTAGTCGGAAATTTACCTAATTTAACCAGAATTGCTACTGCTGTTTTTTCAACCTAGATTTTTTTTTTTTTGCTGTACCATGTAGGTTTCTACGTTTATTTTTTTCCCGTGAAAATCTAGGTTTTTCTCTCACCCTCAAAATTCAAGAATTTTTAGTTACAAACAAATGTATTTTTAAATATTTTCATTTGCGAACTGTTGACATCCTACTTTCGGACGTCCAGATTCAAGACGAGGTAAGTTAAAAGCAGTCCACTGGCTGGCTAGTCGGATCGATAATCTCCCAGATTTTGGCTGTTCTAGTAAGACATTTCAATGAAGCACAATGTACAGTAGCAGACACCTTGTCTGACATAGTAGAAGTGGATGATCTTTCCGGATTTGAATTATACAAGGCAGTCAAAGCTCTGCTGGAAAACAAGCTAATTCCACTGTAAAATATGATATGATTTGCACGAGATAAGTTTGCAGCGATGAGTAGTATATACAGTGGGTTTCACAAGCACCTAATGAATGATGTTCCATTTGTTTGTTTTTCTTATTGGCTGCATACGTCACTCATTTATTTTCCTTTGTGCTAATCATGCAAGTAATTGTCTTGTATCATGGTTAGAAGCATTTGTAAAACAAATGTGTGCTTTTACTTCTCACGGAGCAGCAAAAGGAATATTTCATTTACACTTATCCAAGAAACTGTAGTTAGAGACACACCATTTTGAAGTTGTGTGAAACACGTTGATTGTCCAGAGAAGCTGTGGTGAACAGAATCTTAGAGCAGTTGGAAGCGTTGCTTCTGTATTTTCAATCAGAAAGCTCTACTGACCAAGTTAATGATTTTCAATACAATGAACACAGCTGGTACCAAGCACGCGCTGCTGTTTCTCAGCTCTATTCTGAGTAAAGTTAACGTGATGAATATATAATTTCAGTCTGAGCAGTTTCGACTCCATAAAGTGTATGGAAGCATTGCAGACGACTATAGATCAGTATTGGTCATATTCATTGACGAACATGGCAACATTTCAGAACCATTATCTGTAACTGACACATTTGACTTAAAACTACATAAGAATCGATTCTGTAGATGTTCGTGGAAGATGCGCGGCCCAGTTACTCAGGCAGCCCCTCGGAGATAAGGAAAATCAGTTCAGATTGTCAAATTTCTAAAAGAATTATGTGTTAAAATGCGAAATAGATTTCCTTCGTCTTGCTAGGCTTCAACTTCTGGATCCCAAATATGCAATAACTGCAAATAAAGGTAAATTCAGACCATCAATAATTCCACTTGCTGTGCATTTTCCTTCAGTAGTTGTAGATCGCAACTTAGATAACTTCACGATCAGCGGTGTTCACTTTGCTTTGCCAGAGAATCTTTAAGCCATTTACTTGACTTAGAGCCACCTGTGTTCTGGAGTTGGCTGACAAAGTTAAAATTGGCAAACATCAAGTCTTTTTGGTCATCCTTGTGCTTATGTGTGTAAAAATGTAGCACTTCCACATTCTTCAGCCAATGTTGAAACCGTTTTTTTTTTATTTTGTCGCACGTAAATCTAGTGAAAAATAAAATAAGCAGACCAATAGGATACAATGTATCAATGTTGCAAGTAGGTTGATTACTCAAGGGGGCAATACAATATCAAAGTGCTTGCTGCTACAAATGGTGTCCACTCAAGTCACTAGTAAAGGATGTTAAAGAAGAGCGTTGCCGCAAAAGATATTTTGAAAAAAAAAACCTGTTTAAACATAAGGACGAAGTTGAATTTAATCAGTTTAGAGAAATTGACTTTCTTGTTAGTGTGCAATTTTTGCATAAAGTTGCGCTTATGATATTAAGTATTTTTCTAGTTGTATGTTTTATTGTACATAATTTATGATGGAAGCATTTATGGCGAGATGGGTGGTAAATAGTTAAGTAGTTCCAGAAAATAGAGAAGAGAACTGGTGAACTAGAAGTCGGGATAGCTCCGGACAGATAAGATAGTTAACCACACATATCTAGATGGTAGCTGTAGAAGAGAGATTGTGTCTCTATTATTAACGGTAGCCGTATGGTAGAAACATGAATTTTTCTTATATATAACTTTACATTTTGCCTATATATGTCCAAGGGTTCCTTGGGAAGAGACAAATCTAACCATATGAGTGATTGCATAATTATGCTAATTAGCTATTCAAAATGGCCGCCGCAGTATGAAAAATGCAGGGTTACTTTAAATCCACATAAAATAATTATTTCTCAACATATAGAGTTGAAATTCTGCATACAAGTCCACAAATGAATGCACTATGTCCTAAACCAAAAATATTTGGGATGTCAAAAAATATAGCATGTCCTATGTGTGACCATTTGTAAAAAAAAAATTAAATTGGAACCTCATTAGTATGCAAAACATCTGTACAAATAAAACAAATTGAGAGGGCAAAACAAAATTTGGTTCAGGACCAGGTTTAAGATGTTAAGAAACACCTCAAACGGTGGTGCACCGCGAGAGGGTGGCGGGTATGGCGGGAAGATTCAAAGATACACTGGCTAACAAAAAAAAAATTTTTTTTTTCTTTCTCTAACATTTCTATGTTTTTCTGGTCAATTTTAATGCGCTGTTTTTAAATCTGCAAACCGTTTTTCTCTATCAGGTCGGGATCTCTAGAAATACGCAATTGAAGTTTTTTAACTATGCATACAGTATTACAACATCATTCGTACAAGAAGTATAACAGTTATGTAGGCTTGAATTTCTTTGCAGTCGACTTTCGTCGGTGAATGAGATGTGGTACATCGCGATGAAGCATCCAACAATAATCGGCAAGCATGGTCATACTCCACCGTCCTTGATAACGTGACTCCATTACGGCGATATCTTGATGGAATCGTTCTCCATGTTCATCGCTGACTTCGCCAAGGTTGTCAGGGAACAAGTCAAGATGCGAATCGAGCAAATGGATTTTGAGGGACATGTTACAGCCCATAATTCTGTATGCATCTATGCATTGCTTAACAATATGCACATAGTAGACAGATTTGTGATTTCCCAGAAAGTTATCGACGATCGATTTGAATGCCATCCATGCGCGAAGTTCACTACCATGTAACAAGTTCTCGAATTGTTTGTCTGCAATAACTTTCCTAATCTGAGGTCCTACAAAGATACCTTCCTTTATCTTTGCATCGCTAACTTGCGGAAACTTTTCTCGAAGATAAGTGAAAGCTTTGCTCGTTTTATCTAACGCTTTTACGAAATTCTTCATGAGCCCCAACTTTATATGCAACGGTGGTAAAATGATGCTGTCTTTGTTAACTAATGGCTCGTGTATTACATTTTTATGCCCGAGCTGCATACGATCCCTGATAGGCCACACCTTTCTTGCATAATGTTCCTGTCTGTTGCGGCTGTCCCATTCACATAGGAAGCAACAAAATTTAGTATACCCAGTCTGCATGCCCGTGAGAATTGCAATGACCTTTAGGTCTCCACAAATCCGCCATTGGTAGTCATTGTACTTTATTTTTGCCAACAGTATAGCCATATTGTCATAAGTTTCTTTCATATGAACAGAGTAGGCGACTGGAATTGATGAAAATAAATTTCCGTTATGCAATAACACGGCTTTTAGACTAGTCTTGGAAGAGTCGATGAAAAGTCGTCATTCGTTGACTGTGTGCTCATGACCGAGGGGCACCATTAGATCGTTTACATCTTTGCAATAGCAAATGTCATCATCCATCTCAAAGTATTGAACAATTTCTCTGTGTCTATGACGAAATTTAGATATCGGAGTATTGGGCGCTAAAAGATTCCATTCTTTGAGTCGCGAACCGAGTAATTCCGCTTGTCCTTTGGTAAGAGCGAGATCACGTATTAGATCTGAAAGGTTAATTAAGTGAACACCATCATTCACCGGTATATAATCCGAGTCAGAATTAGTTTCTAAAGCAGGTAAACTATCACTTTCTGATGGTTCATTCACGTCCAACGGATATTGTTCTAGTGGAACTGGGATCGGACACATGATTGGATCATGAGGCACTGGTTTCGAAACTGATTCAATATTTGGATAAACCACAGACTTTCTAGTTTTAAAAGTGAAACCATGGATATTTGTCAAGCAGAAGTAACAATCAGTAGCGTGATTTGTCAGTTCACGCCATATTACTGACACTCCAAAAGGCATCGACTTATGCTTCGGCGATTTTCGTAACCAACCTGCCAATGTATTTGCACAAGTCGAACAAACTGCATTTGGCTTCCAAGATTTTCTTGCATTATCAACTTTCGAATCGAAATAAAGTTCATATGCTTTCTTTAGTAATGGTGTAAAGTTTTTCTGGTGAACACGATCGGTAAAATATCCGCACACGTAACAGAACAGATCAGCCGAATTTCTACAACTTCTAGAAGCCATATTTCGCTCAGAATTATTTCAAAATACAGTAACTATTGGAAAAATAGCGTAACATATGTCATGCATCTTTTAGCAGTATAAAAAGTAGAATTATTTTGCATTTTATTAATTTTTAATGAGTTATATAGTAAAAATGAAACGGAGCAAATAGCGGTTTCCCAAAAATATATTTATTCATAAATATCTTAAGAACCCGATGTGATAGAGATAAACGGATTTCAAATTTGAAATCAGCGCAAGAAACTGACCTAAGAACACTTATTCTTATATAAGAAAGAAAAATGTTGTTTGTCAGTGCAGGGATTTAGAGACATTTTCAGAAAATTCAAATGCCAAAAATAAACATACTTTCTTATTTATTTTGTTACTTGTGATATTATATATATATATATAAACTCGTAAAAGTTTGCAGAAGTTTCCAGATGTTATTCAGTAATATAATTACTTTTATATCAAATGGATTTTAATAATAATATTTTTCTAAAGTTAAAAATAATGTGGATTATAAAGATTACCTGACAACGTAACAAGCTCACACCTCTCATTGAATTTGTATATTTTGTGAATGAATCATGTTTTAGTGTAGCAGTATTGAAAGTCTCAGGTTAAAAATCCCACGGCAGTCAGAAATCGTAAAGAGTAAGCCATAAGGCCGCTGCCCTGGCAACAAATTAAAAACCACAAAAATATTTATAGAAAGTGTGATTCCTATATACACACACACTGGGATTCTCACCAGTGCTATGGAGTTCGTGCACTGTGCTGAGATCCTCCTTGTGTGATCTAAGGGAGGAGATAGGAGCACTGATGGAGTTGTCCGTGTGCAATGAAGATGGTTCTTAAAACCAAACCAAACCGAACCAAACCAAACCAAACCGAACCAAACCAAACCGAACCAAACCAAACCAAACCGAACCAAACCAAACCGAACCAAACCAAACCGAACCAAACCAAACCAAACCGAACCAAACCAAACCGAAACAAACCAAACCAAACCGAACCAAACCAAACCTAAAGTCTCATGATCATATTATAGAGTAGTTGTGTTGTTTGTTATGAATAAAGCACTGCTCGGAGTTTATTTTCAGTTTTTGTAGGTATTTCTTATCAATTAAAAATTCGATGTGGCGCGAGAAAACTTTCATTCCAAAAGTGTGGCCCAGAGACAAAATAGTTTGGGAACCATTGCCATGCGTTAATCTCTACTTTTGTTCATACATTTGGTTTCTTTTTAAAATCTTTACTTTTGTTCCTACATTTGGTTTCTTTTTAAAATCTTTACTTTTGTTCCTACATTTGGTTTCTTTTTAAAATCTTTACTTTTGTTCCTACATTGGTTTTCTTTCTTTTTAAAATATTTACTTTTACTTTTTAAGTTGAAAGATTTAACGAAAGAAAACCATTGGTTTTCTTTCATTTAATGTTTTTTTTTTTTCTAAACCTTAATTAGCATTATTTCACTTGTTTTTGCCTTTATCGCCCCTTCTCTGTCTAGACACACCTCTGCGTCAAAACATTATAGAATAAAGTATTCACATGTGTGTTACACAGGGCATGAAAAAGTAGGCAGTCTTTTTTTTTCCTTTTTTTGTGTGTGGTCTATACTGTGTTTGCAATGCCTCAATTTCAAATTTCGCTCAGACTGGAAACAAGCTTCTGGTTCTTTGGGGGGGAGAAGGGGGGGGGGGGGGGGGGGGGGGGGGGGGGGGGGGAGAAGAATAGAAGTCCACATGTGGGCTTACACGGAATAGTTAACCGGGAAATACAGAACTATATTAGAACTCCGATTATCCAAACCCCCATTGTCCGAATTTCCGACTAACCGAATCGTGGTCCACGATATAAGCACACCTGCACTCGCTGTTTCAGCTTGCGTGGTCATTATTTGAGTTAATTCCGTCTGTTCCCAGCTGTAGTGTAGTCAATGTAGTGTGATGTTTAGCCTAATTTTCAAAACCCATTATAATTTCGTGAACGCCAGAAGATTTAAATTGTCAAGTACAAGAAAACGTCTTGCTCGGACAATGTGGGAAAAAGTGGAAATACATCTATTAATTTGTTATATTTACTTTTTTTTTTCCTTGAAGGGGGGTTCAAGGATGAGACCCGCCGAAAAATGTTTTGTTGGGGCTGCCAAAATTTTTTACATTTAAAATAGTGAGTTTCTGTATTAGAAAGTGAAAACAGTAACTCCAGTGAAAACAGTAACTCCAGTGAAAACAGTAACTCCAGAAAGAACAACTATGACAATAGGCTGAAAGCTGTTTTTTTTTCATCAAATTTTTCGTCATTTTAGTGAGGCGCACTCCGTTCAACATAGACACTTGGTCCGTCGTTTATATTAAGACGCTAGTTCAAATATTAAAGACCTTGCGTTCAGGAATAATAAAATAAGCTGACAACGACAAAGAAGAAACATTAAACAAATGGTTCATGCAAACAAAGATCAGCTGGACAGATAATTTCAAGACCAATTGTATGAGAAAAAATCTAATGTTTAATAAATATAAATTAACAACATTTTTATGTGACCAAGACTGTTTTCCCCCCTCCTTAATCCAGTTATCCAAAATTTCGTTTTACCAAACAACCCCTGTCACGAACTAATTCGGATATATTGAGTTCTACTGTACAAATTTAAAATGGAAACTTTGCGCGGGAGAATGGTAAAACATTCTTCGTGTATTTGCGTGACGTCTTCGGTACCCCTGCGAAGACACATCGCAGCCATTTCTGATAACACGCCGATCCTACACGACTGATTTATTGTGGGGAGTTACGCGTTATTTACACAAGGCATACCCCAGGGTATTTGTTACAAATTTTATACGTATGGTTTATATACACTCAAACAGGAGCATCTCAGTCTATTTTGTGTGTTAAGATCGGGTGGTTTCTGGTGAGAATTAATAGGGCCACTGCCCTTCAGGCATGTCGTAACAGCGATTGATGTTAACTTGCGCGAGTGTCTTCCAAAACACCATGTAAAACACATAGTTGTAGATACCATTACTACAACAGTCGGCGCAGACTTCTTGTTAGTGGGCTAAATGCGATGATGCTTCAATGTTCCTTAAAATGAGGAAAAGGTAAACGAAGAAGAAAGATGGCGCACTACACCACCCTACCATGTAGATGATAAGAACATATGGATGACTACAGTAAAACAGCGGTAACATAGGAGTCAGACACAAGTAAAGGGTGGTACCTGACAAAAGACAAAGAAATTTGCAGACGTTGCAACAATAAGGTCTTCATCAGGGACAAATGAATTAAAAAAGAAAGGACAGAAAGCGAAAGCTAAGTAAGAAATTTGAGAAATAAATTTAAAAATATTACAACCCATGAAATCGGCGTTACCGACAGAGAATGGTGAATACTCAAAATGGCTTCGGTATCCGGGCAATTAGAGTAAATAGTAAGCATGGGAAAAAGAAAAGAACAGAAAACTAGTTGAGAGTAGAAAATATTTTTTAAACGAAATGAAACAGATTTAAAAGATTATAATTTGTGTGTGTGTGTGTACGTGTACACATATACTTCTTTAAACCCCCGACGTAGCTGATAACAGAGAGAATACAATTCTAAGCATTAAAGTCGAATATTAAAAACGATTGTTTACACAGATATTTAGCCAGCTTGATACACAGATAAGAAATGACGAGGAAACAAGTCATTCTGAGGGGATAGAACTGGCCCCGGGACTGGTATACTTTTTTTTTTTTTTTTAACACAGTAGTGTACATTTGACATTTGTTGGTTTAAGACCATAAAGATACTCTTACAATTGTTATATCTTTCCTGTCAGTGTGTGTTGTTTTCCTGTAAAGTGTTGTATCATCAGGACTATAGATAACAAGAAGAATACAAACCCCACGTTCGAGGATCACAACCTTCACGTTCACCTTCACGAACCAGGCACAAAGCAAAAAATCTTTAGAACACGTGTAGATTCTTATCTTCAAAGAAGTATCCTCACTTTTCTTCACTCTTGTTACGGAGGAAGGAGCCGCCCCTGTACCTGGTCCACTTGCTGGAAGCCTGCACTTAGTATTCGCATGTTCTTGCACTGGTGGTTCATGTGGCAATGTGTATTACATGATGAGGTTGCACAACCTCATATAGGTTGCACAATCTCATATAGGTTGCACAACCTCATATCAGTCGTCTTGTTTTTTTTTAAAATAACATTTTGCCTCGTTTTGGCGGGGCGCGTCCCGTTCAACCTAGTCGGTTATATTAGGGCGCATTTCCAAATATTAAAAAAAAACCTTGAGGTCTGGATAACCTCATATCAGTCGTACGAAATGCCTGAAGGTGTTGTAGGCCTATTATGTCTATGTCTCTTCAGAGATATCCAAGAACTTTACGGGACAACGAAGTTTAGGAATATGTTATTTCGGTGCACGTAAATGCAAAGGAGTGAGTCCGATTGGCATAGTGGTTATTGCGCTTACGTCTCTCGACAAGACTAGCGGGTTCCGGGTTCAAACCCTGACATCGTTATTCTCCATTCTAGTAAGCAGTAAATGGTTACTTGACTATGCTCCTGAGGTAAGAAAGGAAATGTCACTGAGGAGTGGAACTTGTCACCTCACCTCATAAAGCTTTACCTGGCTACGGAGATCTCTAACACGTCGCACCCCTACAGCAGTATATGCTGCGGGACTACCGTTCTTAAAATGTAAAGAAAATGCACAAAGGAAACTTTTAATCATATTAGAAAGATGCACTTTATTTGTTTTTGGACATGTTATGAGAAGAAGAAAGCTTGGATATAATATGGCAACATGAAAGATGGAAGGCAAAGTGGTAGAGGACGACAACGAGAGAAGATATTGGACAGCTTGACCTCATGGCATGGAAAGAAGTCAACAACAGAATTAATATACAATACTGGATACAGGAAGTTGTGGAGAAACATGATCACCTTCGCCACCTGGCATTGTACTTGAAGAAGTCGATTACCTTTATCTTTATTAACCTATATAAAACATTAGTGCAACAGCACACACGCTGCTCTGACGTAGGCTGCCTGCGAGGTGACCTACTGTGATGTGACTGAATGTGCCTATAAGAGTTAAAACAAAGAAGAAGAAGAATTTCTGCATAATTATGAACCTGAAATGATGGAAAGATAGTATGAACCAGGGCTGTGAAGTCGGAGTCGTGGAGTCGGTCGTTTTTGTTGGTAACAAATGTCCAGACCCCGACTCCGAATTGTGTGCCATATGATTAGTAAAAAAATTTGGCGGTCTCCACTATCCCGGTGTTACGGTAGTTTATTGATATCGTCTGTTTACATTAATTCTATTGACCTAAAAATGCGCACTGCCAATTATAGCAGACGATATCAATAAACTACCGTAACACCCGGTAAGAGCACAGCACCGTTTAAAGTAGGATACCAGAGTAGATGGAGAAGACAATCATTTAGAACTGAACAAAGAAGCTGCAAGTGTGCTTTGAAAAAAAAAAAAACCGCAAAACAAACACAAAATCAGGAACATGTTCAGAATGAGACAAGCAAACCATATTTAAAATGTATTGAACATACTTCACCTTTCCGTTTTCCTTCACGCTCAAATTACTATATCTGTATCTGTTTCCGTAAAAACGTTTACAGTATGCCTCGGGCTTCTCTATTCGCCAATCACCGTTTCTCCCTCAAGCAGGGGCGGACTTAGATTAGACATGTCGGACACTGCTCGAAGGTTCCTAGCAGCAGAAGCGATTCGAGCTCAAAAACCTCTCCACGTCTAATACATGATTAAGGGCCAATGACCCTGTTTACAACCTGATGCCCGATCATTGTCAGAGTGCACCTGCCCTCCAGGATTGGTGGAGATCATGCTGACCAACTGCTTTACAGCGAGAAAGTCAGTGAGGTAAGCGAAAATAGGCAATGCATCAGTACTAAGACAAAAGACAAACAAATTGGCCACGTTGCGGCCACAAGGTCTTAGTCAGGGACAAACAAACGAAAAAAAAAGGGGGGGGGGAGTTGAGTAAGGACTAAGTTAAATAAGTAAAAATAAATAAAAATGATACACACGTAATTGGAAATATCCAATGTCGCTGTCACCAATTCTGCCGTGAACAAAATGGCCACTAGAAAAGATCCCATTTCGCCAGAGAAAAAAGATAGATTATAAGCAAACGGAGAATACAACCTAAACAAACAAAAAAAAATGCTGTAGGTTTAATAAACAGTAAACAGATCACAAAATAACATTAGCAAATGATAGGCTTTTCAATAGCAACGAGGCATTGTTATTTTGTGACATGTCTTTACGCAGACCAACTTCTGAAACTCCAAACAACTATTTTCTTATTGGCGCTCTTTATTCTATGTGGTAGATATCATGCTGTTGAATTCTTATTGACGTATTGATTTGTATGAGCTAAGTTAATTTGAAATAAATAGTTTTGCAATGTTTCCGTTAATTTGTTTTCACATATGCGAACGTTCATTCGCCTTTCAGATAATTGCTGGTTTTGTGGGGTTCGTTGACCTGCGAGTGTAGAATTTGGATTCTAGGACATGACACCTGAGAACAAAGGAACCTGTTCCATAACTCACTGCCCAAGTACACATCAGAGCAACACAAATGTAATTCTATCAGTGTTTAACCAGTTGTACACTCACCCGCGAGATCTGTCGGTCTAACACAAGGGCGAGATCGCCAACAAAGCAACTATAAATATATAGCTTAGAAAACAGAAATTGTGTATACATGATCTACAATGCAGCAATCTTTATATCTAATGCTGTATTGTATGGCGCAGACAAACAGTTATCTTCAGAATCCTTTGCTTATTGTATTGTTAATGGGTTCTGTTGATGACTTGCTTCTATACCACGCTGTCAGCTCGTCATATTTTCTTTCTGTCTGTCTCTAGCCCTTATTACCTCGAACTTCCTCTTTGTTATCACGATTTTCAGATATCCTGTTCCCAGAACACATCTTATAAACTCTGATTGTTTTCTCTTCATCGCTTTGTCTTTGTAGTGATTTATCTCTTTGAGCAGAACTCTATTAATCACTTCTAAAATTATCTACAACCTACACCAGGGGTCGGGAACCCGCGGCTCGCGAGCCGCATGCGGCTCTTTGAGCCATCTCGTGCGGCTCTCGTCTCTCTACTACTTAAATCTTAGTGAATGAGGGATACCATGTGATTTTTTTTCATGCGGCTCTTCAATTTGTTAAAATGGAGACAAAATTAAATATTTGGCTCTTCGTCACGGAAAGGTTCCGTACCCCTGACCTACACAGTTGTGCTAGACGCCTTCAGCATAAGAAAGATTACAAGATGAAATTAGTTTGTATATTAAAAAGCCTTCACTTGAATGTGATAGTGCTTCGTTGGAGTCGTCGTTCAACTACCATGCCTGGTGGAGTAGGTGATCATGTATCTCCACAACGTCCTGTCCCCAGTACTGTTGATCAGCTCTTTTATCGGCATCTTTTCATGTCACGATGTCAAATTATCAATTATCTTCTCTCTTTGTCTTCCTTTACATCTTTTTCTTTTGGCCTTGTTTTTCACAATATCTTCCTGCGTTCAAATACTTAAAATATGCCCAAAGAAAGCGGACTACTTCCTTGTAATATGGATAATAAGTTTCCTTTGCGAAATGACTTCTTTCAGGACTTCCGTATCATTCTTTTAAGCTGCCCATATCTTAACATTCTCTTGTAAAGTCACAATTATGTGGCCTGTAGGGACTTTCCTCGTATCTAGGAATTGTCCATGACCAACTTCCATTTATTAGGATTAGATAACGACGTTGAAACCCCAATCGAAGCAAAGGGATAAAAGTGGATAGTCAGTAATCAATATTTCTTCATATAGTTCACACATTTTTTGCTCTTTTTTGGTGAGAAAGATATGACCAATTACTGATTGGTCATCCACTTTCATTCTATACACTAGAATATGCGGAAGATTTATTTTCTGCTTTTCAGTGAACGTAGTAACAATAATACAAAATTTTCCTAAAACTTGGTTTGTTTAATTGTTTTAGTAACCCGTTTTCAAGGCCTTTTTATTTGTTTGCTTCCAATCTCATGAAACCGACCCTGTTTTCGCATTTACATATTTCGATGGTCTACATTTTTTCTTTCAATTGCTCGTTTACTGTAAATCTTTTTTTATATGTACTGTTTGACTATATTGTGCAGCTTTCAAGTTCTGCCAATTCTCAACACCTTTTCTACAGTTGTGGGTATTTCCGTGTCTGTGATTAATCATTATTTGTGTTCGCTGTCGTTCATACTTTGTACATTTTAGCCCTATTGTACATGTAAAATTAAAGAGAAATAAAGAAGTAGAAAACTAGACAAAAGAAAAGTAATGGAATTTGCAGGCGTAACGTGAAATCGAATGCAGGCCCAACCAAATTTCGCCATCGCTATGTGAGACCATCGCGCCGTTCGAGTGGTCCCGAGTACCTACGAGACCGAGTAAAACAAGGTTTCCACTCATTTTCTAAAATTGGCAGAATTTCTTTAAGAAATATTGTGAAGTCAGTTCTCTTGACAGAATGTCAAAACAACTTGCAAAAACATGCAGATTTCACTACATGGCATTGGGCCGAAGGGCGAGAGCCCAAGCACTGCTGGATCAATAACAACAACATGAAGGAAGAATGTTCACCAAGTGGGGGAACATTTGTCTCGGAGACTTAAATCATGATTGCATTACCTCAATTTTTGGCGTTTAAAATCTTGCTCTAACTATTCCATTTCTACAATGGAAATTAAAGTACAGGAATGGATACAAAGATATATTAAGACAAATCAATCAATCAACAAATAAAAGCCCTTTAGCTCCTAGTGGAGCACAGGCGCTCAGCAAAGAACACCAAGACTTCCTATCTTGGGCAGTCCGTTCTAGGTCTTTTCCATGTCTTCTTTATCTATTGTCTTCACCCAGTTTTCTTCTTTGTACGTGCTTTTATGCTTCCTCTTTATCTCCTACCTTGTGACTGCCTTACACCGATATCAACAGGCTTTTAACACATGTGTCCACTCAAACGCCACTGTCGTCTACTTCCCTCTTGTTCCCCTGGTGTTTGTCTTGTTCTATTTATCAGTTGCACATTAGTGATTACGTCACATCGTTGTAATTCTTCGATTCTGCTCAAGCCCTCAAATTTATTTAGACTTTCTGTTTAAAATGTTAAGACAAATACCAATTTAAGATCGGCATTCTTGTTCTGAGCGTCCAGTTGACAGAGTGGTTACAGCGCTGGTGGCATCTCGCCAAAGATGCCGGTTTCAAATCACGGTACCGACACGCCCCAGTCTACACAGTTGTAAATGGGTACCTGACTCAGCTGTTTGAGTTAGAGAAGGAAAAGGCAACTAGGAAGGAAACTGGTCACCCTACCTCTCGATGCTGGACCTAGTATGGTGAAGTCTCTAACACCACTTCCCTACGGCAATATCGGCTATGGAACTACATTTGTATGCTTGTTCTGTACACATAGGGGAACATATAGAGCTGCATTCTAAATAACTGTTATGTCACTTAGATTTGGCAATTAAAATCTGATTGATAAAAGCACGCCAACATTAGTAGTAGTAGTAGCAGTAGTAGTAGTTGTAGTAGCAGTAGTAATAGTAGTAGTAGTATTAGAAATAGTAGCAGTAGCAGCAGTAGCAGTAGAAGTAGTAGTAGTAGTAGTAGTAGTATTAGTAATAGTAGTAGTATTAGTAGTAGTAGTAGTAGTATTAGTAGTAGTAGTAGTAGTAGTAGTAGTAAAAGTAGTAGTAGTAGTAGCAATATTAGTGGTAGGGGCCTCCTTCAGTTATAACTGACTAAGGGGATGATGCGCCCTTGAGGTAATAGACCAATGCTGGTTTGTTTGTTTTTTTATTTGCCTGATGTTTCTCTTTCGGCGCGTTCTTTTGTCTTCTTCTTGTTGTAAGAACTTCTTGTTGCCCTGTCTGAGGTGATACCGCTGGGAGCATTTCTACTTGATACAACTGGCTGCTTCGTCCACACAAGTTGCTGGATTTATGTTCAGTGCCTTCATGTCTCTCTTGCCCACATCTTTGAACCTCAGCTACCGCCGCCCGCCTGTTAGCCAACATCTCCATTTCAGAATTATCGCATATCTTTACACTGACCTGAGTGATCTGACGTTTCTACATTTGGATTAATCAAGTCAAAAACTGATTTTGAATCGCTAACGCTATTTAAATTTACAGACTAGTCGCACAATCATTTTAAAAACTAAGCAGAATTACATAAGCTCGACTGGTAGAAAGATTGTCCAATTTCACACTAATGAACAGTCTAATGAACCGTGAAAACTATTTTCGGCCTTTGTGGTATTGGAGACAGTAATCGATTGCTCGGGTGATGACCTGTAAACTTTGTTTTCTACAGTAAGCTACATTTTTCTAAATTTTTTCTTGGTTTTGCACATTTTAAGTCTCATTCCGCACGGAAGTAACAAGCAGAAATATGGATAATCTAACAAGAAATAATGTTTGTGTAATATCTAATATGTTTGTCCAGTTTGAATCTTTCTTTATTAACTTCAATTTTATATAAGATTTAAACAATCTGTAATACGAAAAAGAGTGGGAGTTTATTCAAGATTTAGCGTATTTAATTGTAAGAATGTTGACTATGAATGTTAACTTTCAACATATCCACCAGTTTGTTAGATGCAGAGTTATTTTCCGAACGCACACCAGACATTCACTTTAGAAGAACTAAAAAATCGTGCTTAGCGAATGTTGAATAAATTTCCCTTTTCACTTCAAAGATTGTTTATATCTTATATAGAAACAAAGTTATGAACGATTCAAACTGCACAAGGACTTTAGGGACACGATATATATATAAATATATATATGAGAGGGAGAGAGACACGGAGAGAGACACAGAGAGAGATAGAGAGACTGAGGAACATAATATTTTAAAATAAATTAACAAGAAAGACCACAAAGAGCTAAGAATGAACATATGGTTTAAAGTGTGATTAGATATATGCACATATAAAAATTAGAAAAACGCAGCTGACACAAACACGCACATACAGAAGATGAAGCCCAGTGCAGGAGAATGATCCGTTAGGGACAAACAATTGTTGCAACGTGTATGTTACAAGCTCTTCGAAAACACAAGATAGATTTTGACGTAAGGAGGACATGACTAACCAAAGCATCTTTTTGTGTGCTATATTTGATGCCAATGCCTAGCATACATCCTTACTTTAGTTACTTTCCTTACTCAAAAGTAAAATAAGTAATGTAAATAAGCCTAGCATACATCCTTACTTTACTAACTTTCCTTACTCATAAGTGAAGTAAGTAATATAAGTCTAGCATTCATAATTTCTGCTAGCGAGACGATGTTGCTGCGTGAATTCAGTTTTCTTTCTTTCTTTCTTTGTATTTATTTCTTGTATGTATTTATCTTTATCATTTATTTATTTCATTTCTGTTGTCGAAATGCATTGTCTTCCTCTAACTGCCCACATTCTGTTTGGCTTAGTGGTAGCATGGTCATTTAATTTATTCTTTAGCGCAGTGAATATTTCTAATGAAAAATTTGCTGAGTGTAGTATCCGGGGGTCTCTGAGAAAAAAACAAAAATACAACTACTGCTCCATCAAGCATGTCATCCAAAGCTTCTAATATGAGTTGGGAAATAAGGCTGGCAACTTCATCATCTACAACAAATCGCTACAAAAAAAAAACCACAGCTGCAAGAGCTTCTGGTATTGAGGACTAGCTTCCAATATAGGTTCCATGCTCGACAGGGCGTGAAAAGCGGATTTATAATGATGACGATGATAATACAATTTACGCTACAGCTTCCAATAATAGACATTATTTTAAGATCGCACTGGTATCAGCAAGAGCTGAAGTTCAGTGATAGTGGATCAAAGTCAAGTCAAGATCACACTGGTGTCACCAAGAGCTGACGTTCAGTGACAGTGGATCAAAGTCAAGTCAAGATCACACTGGTGTCACCAAGAGCTGACGCTCAGTGACAGTGGATCAAAGTCAAGTCAAGATCACACTGGTGTCACCAAGAGCTAACGTTCAGTGACTGTGGATCAAAGTCAAGTCAAGATCACACTGGTATTCAAGAATTCGTTAGCGTTAGCAGACATATATTCAGACAGATTGTTTTATTTATTGATGTTATTTTTAGTTATGTCTTGTTCTGGCACGGCATGCTGTGTTCAACCTGTTTTAATAGCTTGACAAGGATTTGTTTTCTGAGACATATTTTACTTCGCTTCTCGCCGCTGTCAGAAGTTTACAGTAATTGTAACCATTGCAGTATTCTTGTTCTTGCATCCTTAGCCCCCGACTGACAGAGCCGTCAGTGGCCATCACGCCTTGTGGTGCCTTAAAGGGCAGCAACAAACTGTCCCCAATTTGCTCGGTCAGTGGCTATGCTTCGTGCTGTGCCCCAACTCTGGATCATGCTCTGAATCTCAGCCTCCAGTGTTCTCCGCCAGGTTGTCTTTGGTCTGCCTCTTTTTCGCTGTTGTTCAACCATTCCAATAGACCACTGTAACCAGCATCAACATTATCCTTGTCGCTTCCTAAGAGACAGCTAGTCCATTGTAAGCCTGCATCAAAGTAATCATGCGATCTTGTAACTGTATTTTCTGTAACAATTTGTTTGACATCATGAGGACGCTAGCCTCAACCACAACTTTATATTAGTTGCCTCTTATGACATGCCTGATAGAGTAGTCATCCAATTCCCCCAGGAAAATCACGGGAACATTTAACTAAGGAAACTACAGAAGTAGTAACAATGTCAACCAACCAGTGTTACTAACACCTGTATTTTAGCGGGGCCCGAAAAGAGAGCAAAGAATAATTACACTTTAAATTACGACGCATGTCGTAAGAAGCGACTAAGGAGGGTTAGGCGTGGGACCGGTTACCCCATAGTTTAGTACATTTTAAATCACAAAAACTTCAACAAATAACATGAACAGGTGAACTACGGAAACAGTTTGTAAATTCAGCCATCCAAGACAGGTCCTCCGCTAAGGAGGCACATGACTCAACCCAGAGAAACAACAGAACAGCTACAGACTTTCACAAATGTCTGCTTGCGTAGAATAGAAGGATTGAGGTGATATAACAAGGTCACCAATGTGGAAATGATGACAAGAACCAGGCAAGGGCCAGTGGAAAAAGAGATGAGAAGAAGCCGCTGGATATGGTTAAGACACACATTGAGGAAACTTGTTGATAGCATTACAAGGCAGTCCTTGTTCCAGAATCTTACTGGAGTAAAAGAGGTAGAGGCGGACAAGGAGACACATGGAGACGAGAGCTGGAGACGGACATGAAGGGGGTGATAGGCATCTGGGAGATGTAAGAAACAAACATGAAATAGATGATTAAAAAAACAAGAGAGAGAGAGAGAGAAACAGAGAGACTATATTTATAAAACGAGCAAGTATACCCGTCAAGACAATAACGAGAGAAGAATCAAAGACAAAACCTTAAACGTTCAACATCTGCTGCACATTTAAAATACAGAGAAGTTGGAATAGGTAAATAGATTGTTATTTCACTAATTACTTAACAGCTCTTTAATCGGAACTTTATTTTTGGTGTATAAATGTACGATTGTCTTTACATTTTTGCCTTGATGGTCGGTGTCATGAATATATACTTCACGATCTTCTGGCTTCCTTCCTCACACACAAAAATAGATCCTCTGTGTTGAGTTTTAACACGATGCATCTGATGGCTGTTTTATTATGAAGCTAAATTATTAAACTTCTCCATCAGTTATGGACGGGTTACTTGTGAAATAAATTTATAGAATTCCAATAGAATAGATTATTAGCCTCCATGTGGGATGGCTTTTACTTAAAGCACAGTTTCCGTATTTTCCCGACAAATGGGGATTTTTTTTTTTTTTTTTGAAACTTACTTTCCCATGGACGGAGCTACAAAGAAAACTCGTGTAGATAAATTATTTAAAACAACAAAAGACACGTACAAATACTTACTGTTCGCGCACAAAATATCCATTTCATTTAACAGTAGCACAAAAGTCATGTGACAATGTCTGTTTAGTTAGTTCTTTAGTTTTTTAACATGTTATTTGCAGAAAGTTTGAATTCAGAATTCTACATCACGCATGTTCACTAAGATGATGTCTGTTGAGTCACAATGATCCTTCTTGGTCTGTCACACGAAATATGAGTCAACGACATATCTGGTGACAACCGTTAGAGTTAGTCCTCACATCTTTCCTTTGTCTAACCGTTAATGAAAGAAAAGTATTTTTCCACAGTTCCGTTAAGTCCGTTTAACCTTAACGCGGTTACACAGTCTGTCACCGGAATTTGTGGAACTTTTTCACCAAATCACTAATAATTCACAGTTAACCCTGCATGTCGACGGTGAATTCAAAATTTTTAGAGTTGAAACTAATACTCGGGACTAAATTCAGAATTACATTGACAAACTCTTGTAGGTAACAGTATGAATGAGCAGGAATGTACTACTATAAGATGTCTTCTCTTTATTTGTTAGTATTATTGTTATAATCGCGCACACAGAAGGTTCAGTTCTGTGTTACTCCACGCAAAGTTTTACGAGACTGCTATTTCGCGCGCTTAAAGTAGTCAGAACCGCTCCCTATTTCAAACGTAACCCCACATTTACGACATCTGCTTCCGTCTACCAGCAAAGCGGAAATTAGTGCGGAGTACCTTCGCTGCCAACACGTATCCTCTTGGTTGGGTTACATCGGCGAAGAATTGCCGAGAGAAGC
This sequence comes from Oreohelix idahoensis, assembly GCA_024509875.1. Lineage (NCBI taxonomy): Eukaryota > Metazoa > Mollusca > Gastropoda > Stylommatophora > Oreohelicidae > Oreohelix > Oreohelix idahoensis. The sequence goes on from JAMPIV010015220.1 coordinate 281,668, forward strand.
GAAGTCTTGTTCGGACTTCTTTCAAGTACAGGTCTTACAGGTCCGTGCACCCCCGACGTGGCTTCAGGCTGCTATGTACCATGGCCTCAATCAAGCGTGTATCTTTACTCAGTTTCTTAAACACTTTAAAACTTCCCCCCCCCCCCCCCCCCCCACCCCCTCTTTATTTGCATAATTTTTAACTGTATTCTATAACTCCCTTCTGACAAGTGATTGTGTCAAATTGTTCATTTCTGCTATCTCCTACGATCTCAAACTTTCACGTCCACAATAACTGTTCATTGTCAAAAGCGTAGGAGTCTAACCTTCGGTTCCTTGGTCGCGTATGTTTCTATGGTATTGCTTAGGGACTGTCCCTACATAAAATGTATACAAAATGTATACAAATTTTATGTAAGCATACCATTTTTTGCTTACTTGATGCTCTGGATCAGATGTGCGTTAAACGTGAATGCGAAAACATTTGTTGATGATGCTAGTGTTATGAAAATATGTTTTTAGATAATTAAATTAGAACATGAAGTAAAATCAGGATTTCAAAAGATAGAAAAAACTGTGGTAGTATTTTTAGATATAGCTAGGGCTTATGATGAATTCTGGAGAGAGAGGGTGCTCTCTTTAAAATGAAGAAGATAGGAGTAACCGGTAAAATATATAATTATTTAGAGAATTTTCTGCAAGACAGAAATTGCACTGTTCAGGTAAACAATGATAGATCAGAACTGTATGAACAACAAAATGGAATACCCCAAGGATCAGTAATGTCTCCTTCAATTTTTACAATAATGGTAAATGATTTAAGTGAAGAATTTAATGATATAACAAATAAATTGTCACAGTTTGCAGATGATGTTGCTATATGGAGGACTGGGAAACATCTGCCAAAATTATATAAGGATCTACAGAAGCAAATAAATAAAGTATGTAAATGGATGACAAAATGGGGTTTTCAGCTGAATACAAATAAAACATTGGGAATGATCTTCAGTAAAGGTAGGGTTGTTAAAAATAAAATTATAGACATAAATATCCAAGGGCAAAACATTAATACAGTGCAAACCACTCGATATCTAGGAATGATATTGGACCAACAGCTGAACTGGAATAAACACATAGATAAACTAGTGGAGTCTTGCAGAGGATTGACTAACTTATTAAGATATTTGAAAGGTAATGGATGGGGTGCAAGCACTAAGACAATGTTCACTTTTTATAAATCTTTTATTATAGGAAAAATAGATTATGGAAGTATAATATATGGCTCTGCTGCACACAATAACAAAATTCAATTAGACAGAATTCAACATCAGGCTTTATTTACAATAGCAGGTGCAATCAGATCAACATCAATGGGAGCAATAGAGGTGGCTTTGGGAATTCTACCCTTAGATTTACGGAGACAGGAGTTAAGACTAAATTACATGAACAGAGTTATGTTAGATAAGTCTCACCCAGCACATACAGCTTTTACCAGATGCCAACTAACAACTCAGGCCAATCCAATGAATACCACTAGATACACTACAGGATGAATTGTATGGAGGAAATTGTCCATCTGGGTACATTAATTACATCAATTAATAACAGTTGTGAATACAAGCCAGTGATACCACCCTGGGAGATCAAGAAACCAGACACGGACTACCACCTAGTAGAAATACTTAAGAAAACAAATAATATAGAAAATATTAAAAACACAGCCAATAAATATATACAACAAATATCAAAAGACAGCCTTACTGTGTACACAGATGGATCCAAGGGAGAGGATGGCAAATTGGGGATAGGAATATATATTCCAATATGGAAAATGGCAAAAGAATATAGCATAACGGAAAATACATCCATTTTCACTGCAGAGATGGTGGAAATACTAAAAGCACTAGAAATATTCTCTAATAACCCTCTAAAAAACTAACCGTTTTAACTGACTCTCTTTCAACAATTAAAGCACTAATAAACTTACTAGAATGTAGTAAACCTGATATAGCAGAGGAGATATTTCTGACTACTACATACTTATATTCCAGAGGATGTTCAGTCTTAATTGCTTGGATACCTTCACATGTTGGCATAGAAGGAAATGAAAAGACAGATAAGGAAGCCAAGAAAGGTAGATCTGATAAAAATCTAATAAATGTTGGGACGATGTCACAGGGTTAACCCGAAGGTTAACCAAAGAGAGTTCTCGTTGTGGAGCCGGCGTTGTCAATGGCTCAGATTTGCCTGGCAACCGGTTGAAGGTAGGCAGCAGGAGTGGGAGAAGGTGAATTTAAGACTTGGGGATAAGTTTCCAGCAGAATAGTCTCAGTGATTCTGGATCTCGTGACACTGTCACTCCTACTACTCTATTCCCCCTCTCTATTATAATGCTCGTGAGCCCCCATTCCTCTATTACACTGAGTGAACAGAAGAGGAAGAAAGGAAGAACTGTATGTCTCTCTCGCACACTTTCTTTCCTTCTCTATATATGTAATTAACGTGTGTTGGTAATGCAAACACAACTACAACATTTATTGAATTACTTAAAGGTAACACAACATCCAATTACAATAATACAAATGCAATAAGAACTAACATTAACTATACCTGGAAAAGAAGATAATAGTTAATGCAAAAATACACAAATGAATCTTAAGTCTATACTATGTGATGATGATGATGAATTTAATTTAATCCTAAATACTAAAAAAGGATATCTTGTTTCTTGGTCTCTGACTGACTGTCAATAAAACTCTGGGTGTTTGTACGCCGAGGCCGTAAGGAGGCAGCCCCTCCACCATGCAAAGGCACAACAGGTCAATCACCTGTTTGCTTTAAATCATGATTACGCGAACTACAAGAGAGAAAACCGGACTGATTCTAAAGGCGACGAACTGGAACGGACTACGGACTACGACTTATGGAACTTGGAACACAAGAAGTATAAATGGGAAGGAAGAGGAGCTGGTGGAAGAGATGAGGAAAGCAAAACTAGAAATCCTGGCTATAACGGAAACGAAGAAAAAAGGACAAGGAGTCATGGATCTCGATGGCAACACGTTGCTCTACAGTGGTGTACCCATATCTGAAAGAGCTAAAGGGGGCGTGGGTTGCATTGTGGCCCAAAATCAAAAAGATAGTATCAAGGGATGGAACTTTGTCTCGGAGCGCATTATGGTTGTAAAACTAAAAGAAGGAGAAACCATAGTCAACCTGGTCATAGTGTATGGGCCAAATGAGGATGAGAGAGCAGAGGTCAAGGAGGAATTCTTCGAGCTGCTTCAAAGGACAGTGGATGACTGCCTAGATGAAGTTATTATGCTCGGAGATTTTAATGCCAGAGTTGGAAATGACCATGCTAGATGGGGTGGAGTTATCGGAAGATATGGAGAAGATACTCTCAATGACAATGGAAAGCGACTCCTTAGATTCTGCAGTGAGCAGAATCTGATCATTACAAACACAAAGTTCCCCCATAAGCGCATACATGCATACACTAGATGTGAACCAACCAAGAATGAGAAGTCAGTGATCGACTATGCCATTGTTCGGAGAAGCTCATTCAGATATGTCCGAGATGCAAGAGTCTGGAGGGGGCCAGAGATTGGAAGTGATCACTACCTGCTAACAATCAAACGAACAACTGAAAGAGTTGCTCAGCCTAGGAACTGCCCAACATCACGCAAGAAACAAAGTAAACGAACAGGAGAAATGAGCATTAGGACCTACAAGCTGAGAGAGCCAGAAATTAAGACCAGATATCAGGGGCTTATTGCTACAGCAGTGAGCAACACAGAAGAACGACCTGATGACTTGGAAACCCTCTGGAATAAATTCAAGGATATCATAAAGACAGCTGCTGCAGAAGCATGCGGTGAAGTCCGACTTGGGAACCAGAGAAAGAGGACACCTTGGTGGACAGAGGAAGTCAAAGAGAAAATAAGAGAGAAGAAAATGGCATGGAAACAATACTTAGGAGCTAAAAACACAACAGGACAAATGGAAAAATATAGAGAATATGTGACACTCAGAACAGAAGCAAAGAACAAAGTGCTAGCAGCAAAACAGAAGTCCTGGGAAGAATTTGGAGAAAAGCTAGAAAAAGATGCACAAGAAAACCAGAAATTGTTCTATAAGACCCTAAAGAACATGAGGAAAGAAAAACAATGCCCTCTCAAATTTATAAAGGACAAGCAAGGCAAATTGCTTACTGCCCCGAAGGAAGTAATGGAAAGATGGAAAGAATATTTCTCAGAACTCCTGGATGGTGAGCATGATGAAGCATCAGAAATGATAACCACTAGCACAGAAGAGGAAACCAATGATGGTGAAGATGACATAAAGATGGAAGAACTGAGGGCAGCACTAGAGAAAATCAAGATGGGCAAAGCAGCAGGGCATGATGGTATAACACCAGAAATGGTTAAGTACATGGGAGCATCAGGCGACCTATTACTCTTAAAGGTCCTACAGGCAGCATGGTGCAACAAGACCATACCAAAGGATTGGGAGATTGCCATCATAACACCAATTTTCAAAAAGGGTGACAATCGACAGTGTGGAAACCATAGAGGCATATCCCTTCTCAGTGTCCCTGGTAAAATCTACTCTAGAATCCTAGAGCAGAGACTCCGACGCCTAGCTGAGCCACAATTGGATGAGGTCCAGTGCGGATTCCGAGCAAACCGAAGTACTCAAGACCTAATCTTCACACTCAGACAGCTGAGTGAAAAGGCCCTTGAGTATAAGAGTGAGATCCATCTTTGTTTCATAGATCTGGAAAAGGCGTTTGACAGGGTCCCCTGGAGCAAACTTTGGGACTGTTTGGCAAGGAAGAATATTCCAGCACCTCTGATTCATGCTATACAGAGCTTCTACAAGTCTTGCAGAAATTATGTGAGGACAGCAAACCATAAGTCAGAAGAGTTCAGGACCACCACTGGTGTAAGACAAGGTGATATCCTATCACCTTACCTCTTCATACTCCTTATGGACGATGTCATCAAGGCATGTAAGGAGAGAACAAGAAAGTATTCAGTGGGGTACTGGAAGATGAGACAGGTCTATATTTCGGAGCTGGCATTTGCTGATGATGTTGCCCTGATTGCTAAATCAGAGGCACATCTCCAATCCAACCTGCAAGTCTGGAAGGAAGAGCTGGAGAAGAGAGGGATGGTCATAAGCAGCTCTAAAACAAAATCCATGGTGATATCACGAGAAGAAAGAAAACATCAGATTAAGTTGGGAGAACAGGTCCTGGAGCAGGTCGACCACTTTAAATATCTCGGAGCTATTATAGACCGAAAGGGAGGCATCAAAGAAGAGTTGGCCACTCGAAAAGCAGCGGCTGGGAGACTTTTTCAGGCCATAAATCGTGGATTCCTCAGCAAGAAAGAGGTTGGTAAGAAAACGAAGATGGCTGTATACCGCTCCACCTATGTCCCAGTCTTGACATATGGATGCGAGTCGTGGGCAATGACTACAACCCACAAAAGCCAGATCCAAACCTCAGAAATGAGGTATCTGAGGAAAGTGGTTGAAGTAACAAGAAGAGACATGGTCCGCAACCAGACGATCCGTCAAGGCCTAAAATCCCATCCGCTGCAGACCCAAATAGAACAGTCCCAACTAAGATGGTTTGGCCATGTCTGCAGAATGGGAGAAGATCGGCTACCACGACAAGCATGGGAAACAAAGAGCCAGGGATCCAGACCTCCAGGACGACCCAGAGTCCGCTGGGAGGACAACATTAGACAATCTTTGAAGGACCGAGGACTAGAATGGAACCAGGCCAGGAAGAAGACAGCTGATAGAATGGTCTGGCGCTCTCTCTTCCAAACCTCTACACCTCACGGTAGAAGGGGAACGACTAAGTAAGTAAGTAAGTAAGTAAGTGTTTGTACGCCGTGAACATGTCTTTGTCTGCAGTCAATAACATTGTCCGGCTCGCTGACTGTTCTTCGGGTGTCGATGGCCTGATCTTTTGTTCTTCACAATGCAAGTGTTGACAATGAAACGAGCGGCTGAGTTGGCATGGTCATCTGGTGTGTAGACCGCAATGTTTTTCTGTTGAGACTTCGTCTGGTATGCAGATGTCCCTTTTTGGTGAAGATATTTTGCTCATGTGGTGATGATGGTGGAAATATGTTATAAATTTGTATTGAGTGACGCAGCAGGTTTACCTATTGTCGCAAAATTGGTTTCAATTCATTGCAAACGGGTTCATGGAGTTTTACTAACCATTCGCCGATCGATTGTCACAAGGCGACCGCTTTCAAAATGGCGGCGTATTGGCAAAATGTCGATTAGACAGGGCAATCGGCAATGATAAATAAAAGCATAAGGGAATCATTGAGAAAAGGATTTCACCTTTCAGTCCAGGAAAGAATTGTGTATAACTGTATATAAGAAGAAACGGTAGGAAGTTATCATTTACGGAGATATATGCGTATTACGGCTACCCACAGTTACGCTGAAAGCCTGTAAACCCACTTCTGTTCTAAATATTATAATCAACAAATAACAGTTTGGGAAATTACATGGATAGGAATATAGAGATATATTGGCTGTATAAAACAAGATAAGATGGAACAGTATGGATACTATATAAGCCGAGGATGAGAAAGGAGAAGTTTCAGTCAACGCACAGATCGGAGAAAATCGCTGCTTCGCCCAGGGATTTCAGCCGAGTCTTAAGCTGTGACGTCAGTGCTCTCCGGTACGGCCGCCATAGGCTTATAAATATCGTATCGGTAAACTGAAAGGGACACACGGAAAGCCGGTTTGAGACAGACTGGAGGCAGAGTTTCGCCACTACCCATATACCATATGAATTATGAGCGGATCGCCAGAAAATTTTTCAGTCCAGTATCTGAGGTCTGAGGGTAATCGAAATTACGATAACTACCGTGTATAATATTTTCTTATATTTGTTTTATTGCATGTTCGTATAGACTTCACAAAATATATGCACGTAGAATATTCATTTATATAATGTATTGTGATTTTTTTATATGATTTAAACATGTGCTATGTGGATGATTGTTGCTTGTACAAAATTTAATCAAAATTAGAACCACAGCTAAATGAAGATAATAACTATCATATTAATTGCTGTATCTCGATGAAGATAAAGGCAGTCCCATGGCAGAGGTTGTCATAGGCAAATGAAGTGTTAGAAGCGTCATCATGGAAGATACCGCTTTTACGAGGTTAGGTGACTAGTTTCCTTCCTCGATGCCTTTTCCTTCCCTAGTTCGAGCGCAAAACTGAGTGCCTATTTACAACTGGTAAACTGGAGTGTTCCACAGCCAGGTTTCAATTCCAAAACTATGTAATTGTACTACCGAAGAAAGCAACTTGATAGCTTGGTCAGTTGGTCACTTACTTTATCTATTTGTGTATTAATTTGGTGTAGATGCTAAGAATGGCATTAGTATTTGAATTTGTACCTGATGTGATTTGGGAAGAGCAAGTTATAGAAAATGAAAGGATGTACAGGAGAGGAACAAACCAGATGATGGTTATTACTGATAATGTTACTACTAATTCTGTATCATTGAAATGTTGTTACTTACTGTGACTGTATAACTTTGACATCTGATGACTGACTAGTCTGACTTATGTGCTAGTCAGTTACAATTAACTGAAATGTTAATACTTCTGTATCACTGAAATGATGTCCTTACTTACTAAGATTGTATAACTGTGACATCTGATGACTGACTGGTCTGACATCTGTGCTAGTCAGCTACAAGTCTAGCCAGATACTAGCCAAGGCTCATATGATGTTTCAAGTTCCATGAAATAACTCAAACCAGACTGTCCCTTATCAGAAACCTGTGTTGTACATCAGAGGCAATCCCACGAAAGTGCAGGACCCCAAAGAGTGAACTTCAACTGGTCATTGGCATCCCTAGTGCTGGGTCTACCAATACTGATATATGCAACGGACAGTCCGTGTCAGCAGGATCAAGAGTCACAGATAAGTGTCACTTAGGACACTGACCACCAACATATATGAAAAACAGCAAATAGTGGAAAACAGTAGTAAACCATAAAGAAACTCAGTCAATTGATGACAGTTAGTGGTAAATTCAAAGGAATAAGAACAGTGATATAGTGATTGCAGATTTCAGTAACTTTATGATTCAAGATCTTGAAGTGTAAATAGACAATAATAGTAATTGTGTGAATTAATTTTATATATATGTTAATGCTCTGTTCCAACTAGCAGTAATAGAATATTAGTGTAAATATTAAAATATTTTAACTGTACCTGAGGAATTATTCACTTCTTACAGTTGTGGTCACAGTGAATGTTCATTTTAATTATCCCCTAGAATATAAGAAATCATAAGATAGTCACAGGGAGGAGACGCCTTAAATCCTGGTACAACTTCTTACCAACTGGCCAGGGTTTTCACAGTCCGACTATTTCTATGATGTCCATACACCAGTGCTAATTCTAAGACTGGGGTATTACTTGTAAGACCAGGACTCTTTACTGGCATACTCTTACATAATAAATAATTTTAAATAACCTCCCGCAACACCTGGAGAATCTGTCCCTTACTGTAGGTAATTTAAGATCTCAATAATTTTCATAGGCACTTGTTGTAAAAGATCGTCCGTATACTCATGCAACTTCTGATCAATAATTCTCGTAGGCACTTGTTGTAAAAGATCGTCCGTATACTCATGCAACTTCTGATCAATAATTCACGTAGACAGCTCTTAGTAATGCATCCATTATTATAGGTAATTTCTGATTACTTTTCTGTGTTGGTGGTTGATAGTAGAAAGTATCCCTCGCCGCCTGGCAAGTTCCTTTCTAACCCCCGTTGAGTATTGGTAGGTTGGTTGCCGTTAAATATCTCTGTGAGATACGTGTCGTCGCAGTATATCTGGTTGGCCCTACTCATTTAGCTTATTCCGTGATCTGCGCCAGACAGGGTAGTAAGACGAAGGCTGAGTTATCTCAAAGGGTCCCTGTCTCTACCACTGCGATGGATAAAATGATAAAGCCTTATAAGTACCCCGTAACCTATGCTCCGCATGCAGTGTGTTCTTGTCTGTGAAATCTTATCATTATAATGAATGACTGCGCGGTGTTTACTGCACTGTTAACGGGTAATGTAAGGAGTAATAGAAAAGTGTCTAGTATTTACCTCGTTATAATTACTGGAAACTGTGCAATCTTATAAATATAATAATTTTCTGTACGGTGTTTATTGCAACATGTACTTACTAATGTACAGTATATTATTATGGTAAAAAGTGACTGGTATTTACCGTGTTATGTTTATGGAAAATATGTATATAGATATCTGGAATTAGAATAGATGTATATTAATGATGTACAAACTATAGTACACTAACCTTGGTTTCCATATAAAGAAATCACTGACTTCATGTCCTGATCCCTCCTCGTGAAATATAGAAACAAGTCGGTCTGGCGGAATGCTTTCTCTTAGCACTACTGAGAGACCAATTTCGCTGGGTTTTATCATGTCTGAATGGCCGCTGGCCATTTCCGTGTTCTCTTCTGATGTCCTGTGAAGTTTCGTTCGTCTTACTTTAGTCAGACAACCAGTCCCCATTACTCTGTAAAGTTTCTGTAATTTTTTTTCTGACCGCATTCGTGTTTTGCTTCGCCCAGACAATCCATCTGCTTTCGTCTTTTGGGTGTTTGTGCAGTGTGGTTATACTCTTTATAATTTCTTCTGTCATATTGTTCTTCGCTCAGACTTTGCGTCTCCGTTAATCCAATATTACTGTGCTTGTTCCGTGAGATCTGACTGAACACAATACTCATTGTAAAGTGGCCTCGCCGATCTGTCTCCGACTGTCCATTATGTTCTGTTACTAGCCACAATAATACTTGTGTATTCCTGCCTTTGTGTAAACACAATCGAGACGCAGTGGCGATTACTCCTAATTCTACCTCGATAGTCTGTTGACCTAATGTCTCATTGTTGTGAAAACAGTCCATATGAAATTTGTGGCTTTCCCAGAGCTTATGCAGAGCGCTGTCTATTGTGAACAATGGGTTTAGACAACCGACTGCTTTCTCATGCCTTAAGAAATTTATCGACAAAATATCGGCAATAGGTTTTAAGAATTTAAATGCAGAATTACTCGCGTCCCGTGACATATGTCCCCCGCACCAAGCCTTAGCTTGCGAAGACTCATGCGAGTCAGGATGCATTTTGCATTCCCTATTGTCGGCTGTAGTTATCTTCTCGCTATTACTATCCTCCTCACCTTCCTCGTTCCAATCATCCTTCTCCTCGCAATCTTCCTCCTTTGCTTCTCCTATATCAGCTATAAATGGCTGATCCATTGCCTGTTTCAATATCGTGGCCGTGGCCAAGAGTTCTCGCCCCTGCTCTACTCCGTTCGTAGTGCTGGCTGTGTGATTCTGCACTTATGCAGATGACTGTCTAACCGCATTGGGCTGTAGTCCTGAGTTCGGTTTTCCCTTATTCGAGTGTCCTGTGGTCGCTCGGTTCGGGAGGTTTGCCGATCCGCTTATGTGTCTGTCTAAGTTTCTCTTTAACAGAATAATATTAGATATTTCCATCTGATTCTCCACTGGAATCTTATAATTGGTTCGAGAGACCTTCTCGACCCCAGTGTATGGCCCTTGCCATCCAATCTGTAACCTGTTCTGTTTGCTAGGCATAAACAGTAAAACTTGTGCGCCTATCTCTAGCTCACATCTGGGACCATTCGTATTATATTCTCTGTCATGTTGACGCCTCTTCTTCCTCATATGTGGTCTATTTACCTTAATAATTGCTTCCTTCGTTTTTCCATGATTTAAAGCCCTTCTTTGGCATTCGGGGAATGATCTGATAAATTGATCTGTGTCCCTTGCGATTCTTGGCCAATGATAATGACGTGTGATTCTTTGCGTTGTGCTGCATTGTCTGACCTGACAACTAGATTCACTAGCATGTCCCATACCTAAGATATAGACTCTATATTGCGCTAGTGCTACTCGTTGAGTATACTCCTGTCCGCACTTTCCTGCTTTCCTAAGGAGTTGTCCTTGCTGTTTAAAGCAGTCCCCTGGTTGCGCTGGACTGTCTCCCTTCAATCGCTTCTTAAAACAATGTTCTACCGATTTATCGTTCTTTTGAGCTTGTCTCAGCTCGTGCGGATGGAAGTCAAACTCGTCTCTTTGTCTCTTCTCCTTCGCTTGTTCACGTGTCTGCCCTGCAGCTGTGACTCTTGACTGACGAGTGTCTCACAAAACCACATATTTGTAGCCTATAATGAATTCATACGTATGATCTTTTAAGACTGCTGATCGTAGTTCTCCCTTGACACATCTGCCTTCAATGGGAGTCCGGGCAATAGCCGCCATCATTGGAGGATCGCCTTTAACTGTGCCCTAAATTTCCACCGTTTCCTCAGTCAATAGTTCTGGTCTAACCAGTCTTGATCTGATTTTCGAATCGACTTCCAGCCCGGAATCGCATACCTCTTCCCCTCTTTCTCTATTGACAAATTAGCGTTCCGCGGGAATCCTGGCGCTAGTTGCCGTCCATGAAAATCACATTTCCTTCTCCACCTTTTTGCCTTAGCGTCCTGGTAACATTCTTTGCCAGGTTTAAACCTCTTCTTTCTCTCGAGTGACCCATTTTTACTGACATCAATTCTCGTTGTGTCTTTCCTCGATCTGTCGAAATAAAAACTGTTTCCCCACTTCTTTCTTCTGCTAAACAATCTTTAAATCCGACGATGGATCAAAGTTGGCCATTGTTTGTCCTTATTACGTATCTTGCCCGTGAAATGGTCATAATTCAAGATACGGTGCAACCCATATGTCCTTTTATATCGGGTACAGTGTGTTGTAAATTTCGCGCGTCGGCGCTTTGCATTGTATAACGCGCGTACACCAAGCTGTTTCCTATTGTGTTGCCTGGTGTCTTTCTTTCTGTCTATCCACCTAGTTTTCCTCTCGCCTCCATTTGGAATCGGACTCCAGTGGGTGTTAAGATGCTGTATCCCCGCCGGCTCTACCACACTGTTTTCCTGATGATCCTCTTCTACCTCCTTTTGAAGAGAGTCGGGAGGTGCATCCGTGTCCGTCGTCCACCCTGTCCCGATAATAGTATGTGTTGTTATACCTTTTAAAGGCACACATTTCTCTCCGTAAGTTCCAAAAGTGGTAGGATCTGGCTTTCCCTCGTCCGGGGAAAGGCAGACTTAGGCGACTTGGGCATCTGTCTGTCTCCGTGGATAATAGCGAATGCCCGCTCCTCTCCGGTTGCTTCTTTCCACGTAGAAAAGCCGGGGGAATGAGGTAATAGTTGTCCTTCTGATGCCAGGAGACATGTTCCTGTTTTCTTCTTCTCTGTGATGCCATGTGAAATTGTTTTATTCGAGGCCCCATTGCAAGATCCATAGAAGGTACCGCTTGCAATTAGAGTAGGCTCTTCTGTGCCTTTTAATAACTTTCCGTTATCTCTGCAGAGGTGTCTAGAATCCACTGAATCAACTACGCCCAAGGAAAGCGGGCAGGGTGAACCCTGCAGTTGTGGTTCAGAGGAGGCCGTAGAGGTTTGTTCACTTCGGCCCTGTTCACCCGCAAACGTGTGCAGATGACTGAAGTTTTCTGCCTTCTCGTAATCAGTTTTTCCTGCGGGTTTCTTTGCATAAGACGAAATGCAATGCGAAGACGGTGTGTCTTCTAGGCGATATGTTAGCTCGTCTGCCACTTCATGGGCCGAAATACATATTTCTGGTTCAACTCTTGTGGGTTGTTCATAAGTTTCAAACAACCTCTTCATCCGAAGTGTATGCTCTCTCTCTTCCGTATTTCTCTTAACCTTCCATTCTTTTTCTTCCTGGTTTCTCTTATCCTCTCATTCTCTTTTAGCTGCGTCGGCGGCCATTTCATCAAGTTGTCTCTCTAACTCTGCCTCTCTGATCATCATTGCAAGCTCTACTTCTAGTGCTAGTATTTCTTTTCTCTCTTGCTCTGCTATTTTTTCCTTGCGCGCAGTTAACGCTTTTTCCACATATTCCATAAGTTCTCCTTTTTCTAGTTTTAAATTCATTGCTTCCTGGAAAGCTGCCGTGCGAATTTGCATCCAATCTGCCATGATCCAGCTAGATTTCAGTCTGCCTGTCGCAACTCAAAATTATGTGAGAGAAAAAAATTTAGAGCTAAAAAAAATCGCGCCCTTGGCCAAAGGGAGAAACCACAACAAATTTTCCCTTACACTTCACTATAACCTTTACCTCCGTACAGATAAATGACAATATTAAAGGAAAACTTGACAATAAATTCTAAGACTCGCTAAGAATACTAGTCAGATATTTCTGACCATAAACAGTCTGCCTACCCAGAAAACAATAACCAAATGTTTCGTCTCAGTGGCTTAGCCGCTATTGTTCACTTGTGAACAAAAGGACTATACAATGTCGGTTCGCTCATTCGATGCGTCCGAATTCAACAATGACTATTGTTAGTGACCCACGTGGTACTACACGTGTGCCAAAAATCCAGGTAAATTTATAGTGATGACAACAAATCAATATTGGTAACTAGAAGCAGTAATTAAGTGTATATAGAGTAATATTGTATAATATTCTAACATATGTCAATGTCTTATTTAATATAATGTGAATATCTTATCTAATTATCTAATATTCTAATCTGTATTCTTTTCCTCTACCTAAGTAGAATAAGGAACAGTTTAGAAGACAGAGAATATGTTTTAACCAAAAATTGCAAAAAACAATTATTTAAAGTTTTAGTCTAGGGCAAACCCCAAGGTGCTATCTCGGACATAGACCCAACTTATGTCACAGGGTTAACCCGAAGGTTAACCAAAGAGGGTTCTTGTTGAGGTGCCGGCGTTGTCAATGGCTCAGATTTGCCTGGCAACCGGTTGAAGGTAGGCAGAAGGAATGGGAGAAGGGGAATTTAAGACTTGGGGATAAGTTCCTAGCAAATAGTCTCGGTGATTCTGGATCTCGTGACACTGTCACTCCTACTACTCTATTCCCCCTCTCTATTATAATGCTCGTGAGCCCCCATTCCTCTATTACACTGAGTGAACAGAAGAGAAAGAAAGGAAGAACTGTATGTCTCTCTCGCACACTTTCTTTCCTTCTCTATATATGTAATTAACGTGTGATTGGTAATGCAAACACAACTACAACATTTATTGAATTACTTAAAGGTAACACAACATCCAATTACAATAATACAAATGCAATAAGAACTAACATTAACTATACCTGGAAAAGAAGATAATAGTTAATGCAAAAATACACAAATGAATCTTAAGTCTATACTATGTGATAATGATGATGAATTTAATCTAATCCTAAATACTAAAAAATGATATCTTGTTTCTTGGTCTCTGACTGACTGTCAATAAAACTCTGGGTGTTTGTACGCCGTGAACATGTCTTTGTCTGCAGTCAATAACATTGTCCGGCTCGCTGACTGTTCTTCGGGTGTCGATGGCCTGATCTTTTGTTCTTCACAATGCGAGTGTTGACAATGAAACGAGCGGCTGAGTTGGCATGGCCATCTGGTGTGTAGACCGCAATGTTTTTCTGTAGAGACTTCGTCTGGTATGCAGATGTCCCTTTTTGGTGAAGATATTTTGCTCATGTGGTGATGATGGTGGAAATATGTTATAAATTTGTATTGAGTGGCGCAGCAGGTTTACCTGTAGAATCTGTCCCTTACTGTAGGTAATTTATAATCTCAATAATTTTCATAGGCACTTGTTGTAAAAGATCGTCCGTATACTCATGCAACTTCTGATCAATAATTCTCGTAGGCACTTGTTGTAAAAGATAGTCCGTATACTCATGCAACTTCTGATCAATAATTCTCGTAGGCACTTGTTGTAAAAGATCGTCCGTATACTCATGCAACTTCTGATCAATAATTCTCGTAGGCACTTGTTGTAAAAGATCGTCCGTATACTCATGCAACTTCTGATCAATAATTCACGTAGACAGCTCTTAGTAATGCATCCATTATTATAGGTAATTTCTGATTACTTTTCTGTGTGGGTGGTTGATAGTAGAAAGTATCCCTCGCCGCCTGGCAAGTTCCTTTCTAACCCCCGTTGAGTGATAGTAAGTTGGTTGCCGTTAAATATCTCTGTGAGATACGTGTCGTCGCAGTATATCTGGTTGGCCCTACTCATTTAGCTTATCCCGTGATCTGCGCCAGACAGGGTAGTAAGACGAAGGCTGAGTTATCTCAAAGGGTCCCTGTCTCTACCACTGAGATGGATAAAATGATAAAGCCTTATAAGTACCCCGTAACCTATGCTCCGCATGCAGTGTGTTCTTGTCTGTGAAATCTTATCATTATAATGAATGACTGCGCGATGTTTACTGCACTGTTAACGGATAATGTAAGGAGTAATAGAAAAGTGTCTAGTATTTACCTCGTTATAGTTACTGGAAACTGTGCAATCTTATAAATATAATAATTCTCTGTACGGTGTTTATTGCAACATGTACTTACTAATGTACAGTATATTATTATGGTAAAAAGTGACTGGTATTTACCGTGTTATGTTTATGGAAAATATGTATATAGATATCTGGAATTAGAATGGATGTATATTAATGATGTACAAACTATAGTACACTAACCTTGGTTTCCATATAAAGAAATCACTGATTTCATGTCCTGATCCCTCCTCGTGAAATATAGAAACAAGTCGGTCTGGCGGAATGCTTTCTCTTAGCACTACTGAGAGACCAATTTCGCTGGGTTTTATCGTGTCTGAATGGCCGCTGGCGATTTCCGTGTTCTCTTCTGATGTCCTGTGAAGTTTCGTTCGTCTTACTTTAGTCAGACAACCAGTCCCCATTACACTGTAAAGTTTCTGTAATGTTTTGCTCTGATCGCATTCGTGTTTTGCTTCGCCCAGACAATCCGTCTGCGTTCGTCTTTTGGGTGTCTGTGCAGTGTGGTTATACTCTTTATAATTTCTTCTTTCATATTGATCTTCGCTGAGACTTTGCGTCTTTGTTAATCCAATATTACTGTGCTTGTTCCGTGAGATCTGAGTGAACACAATACTCATTGTTAAGTGGCCTCGCCGATCTGTCTCCGACTGTCCATTATGTTCTGTTACTAGCCACAGTAATACTTGTGTATTCCTGCCTTTGTGTAAACACAATCGAGACGCAGTGGCGATTACTCCTAATTGTACCTCGATAGTCAGTTGACCTAATGTCTCATTGTTGTGAAAACAGTCCATGCGAAATTTGTGGCTTTCCCAGAGCTTATGCAGAGCGCTGTCTATTGTGAACAATGGGTTTAGACAACCGACTGCTTTCTCATGCCTTGAGAAATTTAACGACAAAATATCGGCAATAGGTTTTAAGAATTTAAATGCAGAATTAGTCGCGCCCCGTGACAGACGAGTAAATCAGAGATTAAGAGCTTAATTAAAGATTTAATAACAGATGAATGGAAAGCAGAGTGGGATAAAAATCTGAAAGGAAGACATGCATATAAGATGTTCAAGGCTCCAACAAGAAAATGTCAGATATCTAGGGAAGTGAAAATTCCCAGTAATAAGAAACTTCTCAGACTACAGCTGTGAAAAGGCTATTTCAGAATAGAAGAACCTTACTGTGCAGGATGTCTCCAAGACAATAATATAGAACATTTCTTGTTTAAATGTAAGAGGTATGAACAAATTAGAATACCAATATTAGATTATTTGCAAGCATCAAACTTACCTACAGATATAGAAGAGGTGTTAAGAATAGACAGGGAGCTGCATAATATAGTCAAACAATATTTAACACGAACAAAAGTTATTATATAGTGGCTGGGAATGTGAAGGTCTGATACTGTTCTTACAATGCATATGACTTTTAACAGATGAAAGTCAATTAAATATCTGTTAAAGTCAGTTATATAACTGGAACCACCAGGCCTTTACACCCCTTCACTTTAATATTATTCTTGTTCAGTGTGTCTTTTTGATTTTGTTCGCTATTTTTTTAATTGTTTTATTTTATTTATTTATTTATTTATTTTATTTTTTTAATTTTTTATTATTTAACGTATAAGCATAATTTACAATGATTTGGCAAATGTGATGCCACTTTCTCATATCGGCAGTTGTTCATATTATTTGGAATTGAAAACAATATATGTCCTAATTATAACCCATCGAAGGTTGAACGGGATATTTTTCTTCATTGTTTAAAAAAAAAAAAATTTGTGTAGAAATTTCACGTCATCTTTTTTTTGTGAAAAAAGTCTTCGTAGACAAGATGGCTGATAATGTCGTTGTACTGAACTTTACCTAATCATACCCCTATTCCAGTATAACCATACGTTACACGCATTGATTGTTGTACAACAATAGGTGGACACCTCCTAACATGAACATTCTGGGTCGAACAAAGTCAATCACATTTTTAAAAAAACGCATCAAAAGCAGTCTAACAACTCATATCGCATGAAATACTACTGACATCTTGAACCGGAAGCCCTTATCGTACGCTTCGATATTTGCAGAGGGAGACTGCGCACCTATGGGTTTGCCCGGAGCACATTGATGATTATTCTGCACAACAATAACATAATTTCCTATTACTCGTACCTTTATACTCCGCAGTGAACATGTGTAGTTAAGTTTTCGTAGCAGTTAGGGTTAGGTTTAGGGTTAGGATTAGGGTTAGGATTAGGATTTGGGTTAAGGTTAGTGTTAACCCTAATCCAAACCCTAATACTAACCCTAAACCTAACTGCTACGAAACAAGACATATCTACACATATTCACTGCGGAGCAAAAAAGTTCGAATACCGGAATAGGAAACAACCACAATGTATATAGAGAGTCCCTATATTAGTGTAGGTACTGTCGTTATACTGATGTAGACTAGTGCTTCTTAACCAGGTGTACTTGTACCCCCCTGGGAGTGCAAGACTCACCTTCCGGGGGTTTGAGACATGCCACATATTTTAGTAAGTAGGTCATCATTTAACATACCAGGGATAGCGAACCTACGGCACAATTGTTTTTGGCATGTAGTGCTGCCCTATGAAAACCCCACCCATACAAAATAAATAATTAATAATTATCATTACTGCACATGAAGCAGCCTGTGAATGTTTATCAATCGGCAGCAGTGTGGCATTAACATGATACAACTTAAGCCGTATACTTAGCTGTTCAGTTGCAAGAAGATGTGACATCAGATGACACGTTTTAAAATCCTCGGAGGCCCAGTATACACATAAGATTTGATTTTTAGTATGTAGTTTATTCTTCAGAAGCTAGTTAATTGTGGATTATTTTTTTTAAATCAATGCCATTAATTTGTACTTTCTAAGATAAAACACAATCAACACGCGGTTTTCGTACAATAATTTTTAAAAAAGTTGAATATTTGAACTGCCCACCATATAACAATTTTCCTTCGAAAATATTGCATGAAGATATGAGAGTATTTGACAATGCCATATAAGGGCTTCACTAGATGCAGCCAGTATGCTAGCAACATTCAAAAAAAGAAGAAGGCTAAATCAAAAGAAGGAACTATTCAGACACATGGCACGCACTTTGTGTGAGTTATTTCTCGGTTTTTAAATGATATATATATATATATATATATATATATATATATATATATATATATATATATATATATATATATATATATATATATATATATATATATATATATATATATATATATATATATATATATATAATAGTTTCGCACATACATAAGAAACTTATATGTTGTAATTACCGTTTTCAACTTGTTCAGGATGTAAGATCAATCAGCAGTTATTGATTGCCAAAACAGATTTATTTAAGAATGCTTTGAAGCATGTTCATGTTTTCTCCATAACAATTATTAAATACAAATATAAATATTTCTTCTTCTGTCAAGGTTCAATTCCCAAGGAGCATAAAAAAAAGGATCCCGTTATACGCCCACTGAGGCATACTGGGAATATGGTGTTAGGCCCATATTTTCTTGACCATCGGCACATTAGGGGTGATGTGGTCAGCATCACGCCGGCCGCCTTAACCTTCCTAGAAGTTGCCCTGGTACCCAATTAGGGCTGGGTCGACATAGGAGCCGTTTGCGGCCTAAAAAAATCCCACATCATCTGGGGATCGAACCATAAACCACTGCGCTAGGAAGCCAGTTCACTAACCACTATGCCAAGGAGCGTAAGCCTTCAATAAACTTATGCCAAGTTTTCCTGTCACGTGCCATCAGTTCAAGGTCTTTCCATATCTTCTTCATCCCATTCATGCCTGTCTCCAGTTCTCTTTTCCACGTGTTCCTTGGTATCTGTTGCGAACTTCCTCCTGTTGCCCTTCAAACTGTTCAAAGTTTTATGTCTTTAGTAGACATGGCCAATCTAGCATCTAGGGTTATTAGCTAACAGCAAGGAACGTTCCAACTTCTCAAATAACTCCGCCACTCCAGGTTATGTTTGAGACAGAGACTTTATTTATGACGAAACGATACAGCTCCATAAATGATCATCCTCCTATAGTGTACAATTGTTATAGCACGTTTCACTAGCTTTGCCCAACTTCAAAATGCTATATCTCAGCGAATATATAACGCATATAAGTGAAATTTTGTGTGTGCATTGTAGTGGGTTTGATGGTATTGTATGATGGTGATATTACTACGAGTGATGCATGAGGTCAGCTGTGAAGGCTCCTGAGATAAAATGTAGCTGTGAATTGTCAGAAGACCCTTCTTGCTACCACTACGACCTCACACCTATCTGTTTTTACTAATGAATGTGACTACGTTAAATGTCTAGGGTAATGATATGTAATGTGTTGTGGTAGTTTTCAGACACACACACAGATATCTACTAAGTCTAATAATATTAATAAAAGGTTATAATACACGGAACTAACTCAGTTGTGTAAAATTTTGATAGTAATTTTCTTACATTTATTTGTTCTGGACCAAGGGTTTATTTTGGCCAGAACATATGAAAGGTTTTAGAAATTATGAAAAAATGCATGGATATTACATAATAAATGCAAGGTGTGTACATATATTACTAGACTAGTTAATTTTATTATTGGTTATAGTAGTAATCTATTGTGGGAGAACTTTTCATGGATGTGCTGTTGGGGTGGCCTCATCACTCCCTGTCTATAGCGATTACACAGTGTCCAGTTAATTGATGGAATTTTTATGGGTGTGTTTCTAATTAAGTTGAGTTGGTGAACTCTCAGCAGACCAGGCGCTCACTTAACTTGAAGGTGTAGCTCTGGTGCTGAGATCTGGTGGCCCCACCTCTCCGTGCTTGGGGCAATATCAGAAATCTGGTGGCCCCACCTCTCCGTGCTTGGGGGCAATATCAGAAATATGGTGGCCCCACCTCTCCGTGCTTGGGGGCTATAATAGGCTGCTCTGACCAAATATTACTGCACGGGTCCACGCTGGTAAAATTCAACTACTCATTTGACACCGCATTGGTGCCAACTGAAACTCACAGCTCTGCAATCAAAGTATTAATCATGTGTCAAAATTCCATCCTCTAACCATTGCTGGACACAACACTGCACAACAACAACACCACATAGACGGGTCAGATCTCTCTGACCAAACAACACATCTTACCAAGTTGGTTTCACATAGGATAAGTTCTCCCAGACTACAGATTCTGAAATATGTTCATTAGTTTCCTGCCATAAAATAGGATAGGTGATATGTTTCACTGATCTCAACACTTGATCTGTCCTTCCTAATCCTTGCTGGAGTTTATGTATTTTATTGTCTCTAGACCCTGAACTGGGGCGGGGGGTCTAGAGCGAACCCTTACTTGTTGTAAGGAACAGATTATGCTATTGCAGTATCAAATCACTCGAAACCTTAAACAAATATTAAAATGTACAAAGAGATAATTTCAGTCTTATCAGAAATATGAATATAGTACACAGTTAAATAAATGCTAGCAAAACTCAGCTGAGCTGCTGGCCTTATGATGGCGTCCCTCTAAATACTTCAATAGCTTCTGGGAATTTACACCACTTGATAATTCACTGTGTCTACAAGGACAGCTAATACTGAATGGCACAAAATGCGCGTCTGAGCGCCGATAATATCTTCATCTATGGCCAATCGCTGCCTTTTCTTTTTTCAAATTCAAATATCCTACCACAAAGTCATTTCAGTCAGACCTCAGTCAAGTATGCCTTATTGTCTGTTGGTCCGTCCGTCTCTACTTGCGTTTCACAAAAAAACACACTTGTTTTTTGAACCAACCTTGCTTTCCCCTACACAATTCTGCCTTTAAAGTTATTTTTAGCCACAATTCACCATCCCACCCCGTCTCTTCATTCCACTAGATTTTAGCACTTGCGTCTTTCAAGGCCACAACTTTTTGAAAATTAGTGACATGTTTTATCCCACTGCAGACGTTCGCTGATATGAACAACACAGTCTTTTGTCAATATCTTTCGTATTATCTGTCCGTCTGTATAAATGAAAGCATATTATTTCACTGCTCAAGATAGGCCATCCGGCCAGCTAGGTTTTATATTCCTAACATTATTATTAAGAAAAGTGACTTTTCAAATATTTTCTAGAATTTTCTGGAACGCGCTCATCACTGCATTCAAATAAACGGGCTAAGTTATAGCAAAAGCGTCCAATTAATGACTGTGGCGTATAATATCCAAGGTCCCTTTTGTCGATTTCTTTACTTTATGTCAACTTGGGGACGTGACTTTTTCCTCCTTTCCCCACCAATTTGCGTCCTTTTACCTCGCTAGTTTCAAGCACGCGTTCAGTCAGATTTTTCCTTTTGATCGTTTTGCCTTCAAGTCCAACAATTTAATTTCCATGGCGGGTGATGACCCGCGGCGTGGGCGATCATGTATTCTAGCAGCTTACGCATTAGTTTTTATCCCTACGTTGTATCATTGGAGATATTTTAACGTTGTATCATTGTTAATTTTGTGACACATCTCCCCACTTGAAAACATGCCTAAGGCAAGTTCTAAAACCAGTGATACACATAGATAAAATCTCTCCTTACGCCTGCCATTACTCTAATTTTGATCACAGGGGTGCCGACTGAGGAAATCTGCACCGACATTCAATTTGCCTGGGATATATTGGATACTAAACTGATAAGGTTGAAGCAATAAAGACCACCTCAGCAATCTTGCGTTTTCATGCTTAGCCTGAGATAAGAATACGAGAGGCTGATGGTCCGTCTCGACCACAAAAGTCCTACCATACAGATAGATTTGAAACTTCTTTATTGCCCAGATTAACGCTAAACATTCTTTTTCGCTTGTGGAGTATCCTTGTTCCGCCTTATTCAATTTGCGGCTTGCATAAGCGACTGGTTTCAGTTCCCCATCAGGTGAAGATGATCTTTGCAACAAAGCCGCTCCGAGTCCTACATTACTTGCATCGGTTCTTAAGACAAAGTCCTGTGTCAAATCAGGCAGTTTGAGAATAGGCTTGCTAGTGAGTTTTTCCTTTAATTCTTGGAACGCTAATTCACTTTGCGCAGTCCAATTAATTTTATCTGGAAGTCCCTTGCGAGTCAGATCAGTCAGAGGAGCACAAATAGAGTTAAAATCTTTGATATATTTTTGATAAAATCCGCATAACGACACGAATGATCGCACATCCTTTTTTGTTTGTGGTCTAGGTGCTCTCTGCAGTTTTTCCAAGTTCTTGGGATCAGGGGTCATGCTACCCTGATATACAGTGTGTCCCAAGAATTCCAACTCTTTGCATCCAATGCAACATTTTGTTGGCCTAGCAGTCAAGTTCGCCTCCCTAAGCCTATTAAATAACATTTCTAGAGCTTCAATGTGTTCTTCAAATGTCTCTGTGGCGACGAGAATATCATCCATGAAATTCGTGATACATGGGTTATTCAGGGGATCCAACAATTTGCGCATCATCCTTGAAAATACACTCGGAGCATTTTTCAGTCCGAATGGTAGCATATTGAATTCATAATGTCCATCCGAAGTGCTAAAAGCCAAATAAGGTCTCACTTCAGGCTTCACTGGGATCTGGTAATAGCCTTTACTAAGATCCACCTTTGGAAAGTATTTTGCCTTGTTCAGTCTGGCAAATAACTGTTTTGTGTCTGGTAATGGATCCACTTGTCCTTCTGTGACAGCATTCAGTTTCCTGTAATCTATGCACAGTCTGTGTTCCCCAGACGGTTTTCTCAACAATACGACACTAGAGCTAAAAGATGATTCACTGTGTGAAATAATCCCCTCCTTCAACAAATAATCTATTTCTTCCTTCAATGCCTTCTCCTTCGCGAACGGAATAGAATAGGCTCTCATACAGATTGGGTTTGAGTCTACCAGTTTCATGTCATACTGTAGCAAATTTGTATGGCCTGGTTTGTTAATACATCTGTATGTTCCTCCAGAACCTGTTGAACTCTCTCCCTCTGGTTTTTAGTCAGGTGCTTACTGACTTTTACCTGTGCTGCTGTTTCGCAAGGATGTAATGGGTATTCATGTGAGGTGAGTGGTTCCTTTTGCATTTGAGTTGCGATAGCTAAGGTCAGTAAGGGGGTGCTTTCTGGAGTGGTCTGTCCAGATACTTCTTTAACAGGTTTACATGATAAACTTTCTCCTTCCCCTTTTTGTCAATTTTATAGTTTGTTCTAGACACCTTCTCTAGAACCGTATATGGACCTTGCCATCCAATTTGTAATTTATTCTGGCTCCCGGGTAGTAGAAGCAGCACTTTCTCTCCCACGCCAGTTCTCTGTCCTTTGCCTTCCTATTAAAATATGCTGCATGTTTCTTCCTGGCTTGTTTCAAATTATCATTTACCAGTTTCCATCCAGCTTTCAAACGAGTGGTCAGTTCGTTCACGTATTGATAAGATGAGGTAACAGTCTCTTCCGCCTTCTCATCTGTCCAGGTCCTTAATAGTGCTTCTAATGGACCTTTTATTGGCCTCCCAAATAGCAGAGTTGCGGGAGCCATCCCGGTTGAACTATGTGGTACCTCCCGGTACGCAAACAATGCGGCGGGCAGGAATTGATCCCACAGATCCGGTTTTTCGTGTGCCAGCTTTCTCAGGATAGAAATGAGAGTCCCGTTGAACCTCTCTACCTGGCCGTTCCCTTGCGGATGGTACGGACTACAATGAAAGTGTCTGGCTTGAAATAGCTTAAAAACTTCTTCCGTTAGTTTCCCCTTGAACTGAGAACCATTATCCGTCAAGATTTGATGCGGGAATCCTAATCGGGTAAATATTGTAAGTAGTGCCTCTGCTACATGTTTTGAATCAATTGATGGCAGGGCTACCGCCTCTCCCCACATAGAACAAGTGTCCACCAGAGTAAGGATGTAACTGTTCCTCCTCTTGGTCCGAGTGAGAGGTCCTACAATATCCACTGCAACCCTCTCAAAAGGTGTTCCCACTATGGGCATTTCCCCTAGAGTTGCAGGAGCAGTCCAGTGCTTTGGAGCTACCCTTTGACATTCTGGGCAGGATTTGACATATCTTTTTATATCCTCCGTTATCCCTGGCCAGAAGTAATGACAAGCTATACGCTGTCCTGTGGCGCTGATCCCCATGTGACCACTGAAGGGAATCGCATGCCCGAGTTCCATCACTTTATCCCTATATGAAGTGGGAAGAACCAGCTGGTTGTGACCATTTGTTCCAGTTCCGGCCTTCCTGTATAAGAGTTTGTTCTTCATAAAATATTCCCCCTTGCTCGGAGGTGTGTGGCATTTGGGCAATTTTTTAAAACATGGCTTGAGTGTCCTATCCTCAGCCTGCGCCTTCCTCATCTCCTCTGGATGAGCATTTATAGGTTCACCTTCTTCCTCCTTCTTCTGTGACCTGGTCTGCACTGTCGCCATGATCACAGGTCTCTCGGGATTCCCCAAGAAGACGTATCTACACCCCAATATCAGAGGGTAGATTGGTTCATCTATCACTGCTGCTCTGATTTCTCCTTCCACATAGCGAGTTTTCACCGTTATCCTTGCGATGGGAAGTGTCATGAGTGGTATGTCCTTAGTTGCCCCTTGTATTTCCACTGTTTCTGTGGTATACTGACTTGGGTCCACTAGGCTAGACTTCACAACTGAATCATAATCCAAACCTGTATCATAAAGGCACCTTATGGTGACCCCATTACAAATAACATCCTCACAAACTGGGGGGTGATAAGGTTCCTGCTGTCCCTTAGGATTAACCTTTAATCTTTGAGTCCCCGACTTCATTGCAGCAATGTTTGAAGGTTTCCTTCTACAAAATTCGGTGTTATGGTTATCTTTCTTGCACCATTTACACCATCTTTTTCCTTGGTTAAACGGTTTTCTTTCATTGGATTTTTGGTCATTGAACTGTGAGTTTCTGTCTCGGTAGTCATTTCTTGGCCGTTCAAAGTTTGTCCTACCTTTATTTCCCTGCTCTCTATTATCAAATTTATTAAATTGCTGTGGAGCTTTAAAATTGTCTATGTGCTTCTTTTTAGCACCACTTACCTCTGCCTGGGCTGCCTGATACCTTTCAGCGACATTTAAAACCTCCCCCAACTTCTCTGCACCTTGTTCCATGAGAAATTTTCTCATGTCTGGAGCCATGGACTCTCTCAATTGCTCAATCATGATCATTTCTTTAAGATCTTGGGTCTTCCCCAGAGC
This sequence comes from Oreohelix idahoensis, assembly GCA_024509875.1. Lineage (NCBI taxonomy): Eukaryota > Metazoa > Mollusca > Gastropoda > Stylommatophora > Oreohelicidae > Oreohelix > Oreohelix idahoensis. The sequence continues at coordinate 307,326 of JAMPIV010015220.1, forward strand.
AGTCCATTTCTCCAAATAGGTTTCCAGTCTGGCAGAGAATTGGTGGTATGTCTCCCCAGACAACAGTTTGGCATTTCTAAATTTCCTACGATAAAATTCCCCATTTTTTTCGTACCTCAATAACAAAGCCTGCTTTAACATGTCATAATTCTCCTGGTCTTCTCTGTTCATTTTTGCGAAGACTTCGTAAGAAGTACCTCTCAGTCCCTGTGATAGCTTTAAACTCCACCTCTCTCTCTCTAACCCATATGTAGTAGCTAATAACTCAAAACGTCCTAGGTACCCCTCTATGTCATCGTCTTTTTCAACAAAATGGTCTAAATGAAACCCCATAGCTGATGTTGAGGCTCCCAGACTGGGCGTAGCATCTGAGGCAAAAGGGCTGGCACCATTTTCAGGAGCCTGGCCTTGTAGCTCCAGCTCCCTGAGTCGTAATTCGTGCTCCCTCTGCAACCTTCTATCTTCTGCCTCCCTTTCGGCCTTTTTATCTTCTGCCTCCCTTTCGGCCTTTTTATCTTCTGCCTTCCTTTGCTGTCGTTTTTCTTCTGCCTCCAATGCTTTAGCCTCTTTGTCAGCCTCAATCTGCAGCCTCTTAATTTCTCTATCAGCCTCAATTTGTAACCTCTTCTCTTCAGCTACCTTTCTATCTTCCCTTTCAATATATTTATCACATTCAGCCGTTACATATTGAATTAAAATCTGACCATCCATTCCCATCTCCTTTGCCGTCAGCACAGCAGCTGATCTAAATTTTGCCAGCTCCGCCATACTTTTTAAACAAATCTAGCAATGTGCAAAATAAAATTTCCAACCACTAAAGTACTTCTAATTACTCTAATCTAAAATAATTCTAATTAATTAATTAACTACCACTGGCTGTGAAGATTCACCAACTTTTATCTTCAGGGACACTTTTAGTTTTAAGGGACACTTTTAACTTTAATAATGTGTTCCCCTAATCTAATTCTCCCCCAGGAGATCCTAATATATTTAATGGGCTAATTATCCCGGGACAAAGAGACCCCAATATATGTAGTGGGTTTGATGGTATTGTATGATGGTGATATTACTACGTGTGATGCATGAGGTCAGCTGTGAAGGCTCCTGAGATAAAATGTAGCTGTGAATTGTCAGAAGACCCTTCTTGCTACCACTACGACCTCACACCTATCTTTTTTTACTAATGAATGTGACTACGTTAAATGTCTAGGGTAATGATATGTAATGTGTTGTGGTAGTTTTCAGACACACACACAGATATTTACTAAGTCTAATAATATTAATAAAAGGTTATAATACACGGAACTAACTCAGTTGTGTAAAATTTTGATAGTAATTTTCTTACATTTATTTGTTCTGGACCAAGGGTTTATTTTGGCCAGAACATATGAAAGGTTTTAGAAATTATGAAAAAATGCATGGATATTACATAATAAATGCAAGGTGTGTACATATATTACTAGACTAGTTAATTTTATTATTGGTTATAGTAGTAATCTATTGTGGGAGAACTTTTCATGGATGTGCTGTTGGGGTGGCCTCATCACTCCCTGTCTATGGCGATTACACAGTGTCCAGTTAATTGATGGAATTTTTATGGGTGTGTTTCTAATTAAGTTGAGTTGGTGAACTCTCAGCAGACCAGGCGCTCACTTAACTTGAAGGTGTAGCTCTGGTGCTGAGATCTGGTGGCCCCACCTCTCCGTGCTTGGGGCAATATCAGAAATATGGTGGCCCCACCTCTCCGTGCTTGGGGGCTATAATAGGCTGCTCTGACCAAATATTACTGCACGGGTCCACTCTGGTAAAATTCAACTACTCATTTGACACCGCATTGGTGCCAACTGAAACTCACAGCTCTGCAATCAAAGTATTAATCATGTGTCAAAATTCCATCCTCTAACCATTGCTGGACACAACACTGCACAACAACAACACCACATAGACGGGTCAGATCTCTCTGACCAAACAACACATCTTACCAAGTTGGTTTCACATAGGATAAGTTCTCCCAGACTACAGATTCTGAAATATGTTCATTAGTTTCCTGCCATAAAATAGGATAGGTGATATGTTTCACTGATCTCAACACTTGATCTGTCCTTCCTAATCCTTGCTGGAGTTTATGTATTTTATTGTCTCTAGACCCTGAACTGGGGCGGGGGGTCTAGAGCGAACCCTTACTTGTTGTAAGGAACAGATTATGCTATTGCAGTATCAAATCACTCGAAACCTTAAACAAATATTAAAATGTACAAAGAGATAATTTCAGTCTTACCAGAAATATGAACATAGTACACAGTTAAATAAATGCTAGCAAAACTCAACTGAGCTGCTGGCCTTATGATGGCGTCCCTCTAAATACTTCAATAGCTTCTGGGAATTTACACCACTTGATAATTCACTGTGTCTACAAGGACAGCTAATACTGAATGGCACAAAATGCGCGTCTGAGCGCCGATAATATCTTCATCTATGGCCAATCGCTGCCTTTTCTTTTTTCAAATTCAAATATCCTACCACAAAGTCATTTCAGTCAGACCTCAGTCAAGTATGCCTTATTGTCTGTTCGTCCGTCCGTCTCTACTTGCGTTTCACAAAAAACACACTTGTTTTTTGAACCAACCTTGCTTTCCCCTACACAATTCTGCCTTTAAAGTTATTTTTAGCCACAATTCACCATCCCACCCCGTCTCTTCATTCCACTAGATTTTAGCACTTGCGTCTTTCAAGGCCACAACTTTTTGAAAATTAGTGACATGTTTTATCCCACTGCAGACGTTCGCTGATATGAACAACACAGTCTTTTGTCAATATCTTTCGTATTATCTGTCCGTCTGTATAAATGAAAGCATATTATTTCACTGCTCAAGATAGGCCATCCGGCCAGCTAGGTTTTATATTCCTAACATTATTATTAAGAAAAGTGACTTTTCAAATATTTTCTAGAATTTTCTGGAACGCGCTCATCACTGCATTCAAATAAACGGGCTAAGTTATAGCAAAAGCGTCCAATTAATGACTGTGGCGTATAATATCCAAGGTCCCTTTTGTCGATTTCTTTACTTTATGTCAACTTGGGGACGTGACTTTTTCCTCCATTCCCCACCAATTTGCGTCCTTTTACCTCGCTAGTTTCAAGCACGCGTTCAGTCAGATTTTTCCTTTTGATCGTTTTGCCTTCAAGTCCAACAATTTAATTTCCATGGCTTGTGATGACCCGCGGCGTGGGCGATCATGTATTCTAGCAGCTTACGCATTAGTTTTTATCCCTACGTTGTATCATTGGAGATATTTTAACGTTGTATCATTGTTAATTTTGTGACATGCATTTGAAATGGTATAGACCCTATGAATTAAATTTTTCATTAAAATGCGGCCATTGGTTTCAATTTTCGTTTCTTTGCGATATAATATAAAATCCTACTTGCCAACACACATCACACACACACATATTGAAATGTCTACAGTAACTTATACGACATCATTTGCACATTTTTCGTTTATCAAGCAATTGGCATAATTTTAGCGTGAAATTGCACTTCTTGAACATAAAACAGTTTATTTCCGGTGTTACGCACACATTGTCAATCAGTGGCGTGTCTACCAAAAGTATTGTGTGGTTAAGTAGGTAAAATGAGTCTGCGAGCACATTTTATGACATTACAGCAAATCACAAATAGGATTTTAAAGTATTTCTGCAATGAAGCTACTCGAGGAAAACTATATCATTCCATTTCAAACCCACAAAAGAGGACTATTCATGCCTTGGGGATAAGCAAACGATCATTGCACCGCTGGATAGCGACATATGAAATTTGTAATTCCAGTGTTTTACACACGAAAGATATGCCAAGAGTGGTGAATAATTTTGACAGAGAATTGATCCGCAGAGAAATTTGCAATATGTTTCACAATAATGAGGCAGTGACTTTAAGGAAATCGAAAATTTGATTAAGAAAGAATAATGACATTGAAATTTCCAAATCTACGCTATGGAGGACTATTAGGAGTTTGGGATTCACTTTTAGAAAATATGTTGGTGGTAGAAACCTTATTTGTGAGAAGCCTCATATAGTTGCAATGAGAAGCAAATATTTACGCGAGGTCAGAGAAATGAGAAGAGATTGTTATGATTTTGTGTATTTAGATGAAACTTGGATCAATGCGCACCACAGTAATGAACGAGAATGGCAATCATTTGATGGGACAACTAAGAGACTAGTACCAAGCTGCAAAGGACAGCGCCTAATAATTGCACATCCAGGAAGCAGCCATTATGGGCTTCTAAATAATACTGAACTCATATTTGTTTCAAAATCCACAGATAATAGGGATTATTATACAGAGATGAATGGCAAGATATTTCAAGATTGGATTGTGAATCATGTACTTCCTTCCTTGGATAGACCGTCGTGTTTGATAATGGACAATGCTTCATATCACAACGTTGTGGCACCGGAAGATAAAGTTCCTAATTCATCAAGTACTATAGGTGTAATAAAGATTTGGCTGACCAAAAACGACATTCCATTCAACGAAATGTCCCTGAAGCCTGAATTACTTGGAATTGTAAAAAAGAAACAGCATACAAAGATATTTCACATAGACAAGGCAATCCATGAACATGGTCACAGATGTTTAAGATTGCCTCCTTACCATTCTCACTTAAACCCCATAGAATTAGTCTGGGCTATAATTAAGGAACAGGTAGCAACAGAAAATAGAACGTTCAAATTAAAAGATGTTAAAATACTTACAAAAACCGCCATCTCCAATATAGCCAGGGATTATTGAAAGAAATGTGAGAACCATGTGTTACAAGAGGAAGGGGAATATTGGAAGAATGATGGTTTGTCCTTCATTCAGCCGAGATTGATTATCAATTTCTCAGAGACATCTGATTATGATTCGGATGAAGTTTAACTTCTTTAAATATGACTTTACCGTTATTTACAAGCACATTAGAGGAGCAACGTTCCATTATGATATTTATGAACCGCAAAGAGGTGATACCTATTGAAATAATTAGATCAATGAAGGTCCAGTTTGGTAGCGCATTAAATGTCAATGAGAAACAATGTCACGAGTATCTCCCTTGCAGATCATTTAAGAAATCATCTTCAACAGGTATTCATATGCAAACGGGATGGCCACATTATTGTAATAGTAGACACGCCTATGCCTATTCATTTCACAGAATCTGTGACTGAAGTGGTAAAATTTCTTTTCTCGAAACACAATAATTAGTATACCGACAAAGATCAAAGGATTTCATCCGTTTATGGGAACTGGACAAGATGCACAGATACAAAGTATATATTTGTTGGGTCTAACCCAATATAACATCGTATGCAAAAAATGGCATTAATACGTTGAACGGTTAATCAGATAATTACATTTGAAGTTGGGCAAAGCTAGTGAAACGTGCTATAGAAACACATCTGTCTATACTATAAGAAATATCACTTAGACAGTCCGTCATTGTCGAAGGACGATGTCGTCTTCATTTTTAACATTTTTAATATATATTCACACTCGACACTGAGAAGCTATACCCCCTGTAAATGCAGATAACTAGATACACCTCACAGAAGATCTTGATGTATTAGTGATAGAATAACACAGTGATGTACTTATATTCAGGAGCTCAAACACATGCGTGTAGCAAATGTAATTTTTGCTGGGGAGGTTAAGATGTTATACCTAACAAGAAAGATAGATGTGTCTGTGGTAACTGTGTGAGGTCAAGCACATGTAGGTCCCTGACTATTAAAAAAAATGATGATGATGATGATATATTGAATCAGGGTACCTAACGCTACCTCCCTAGATCTCACACAGTCCGTATTTTGATTCTAGTGGTTGGTGTATGATGTCTCTAGTGTCTAGGGATGAAATGAAGATGATGGTACATCAACACAAAACACTTTAACTCACTATAATAAAATGAATAAGACGGTGGTTAAAGTTTTCTTTTAAAATTTGAATGTTTTTTTTTTCTTTATACAATTTAATCTGCCTGTCCCGCCAACTCTTTTGGACAGGTCTTTGAAAATGAGGAAATATATTTACATATAATGATTTAACTAAAAATATGGACTCTTGGTCCTATGAATATATGTTAATATAGAGTTCCTGTAGGTGTATTCACAGACTATAACTTTAATAGTTGCTAGTGATTGTCATTTGTTATGAGGAGCTGTTGTTTTCATCAAGCCCCATATAATTCAATGTTATTTTGATAGGAACTATTTTCTTATGATGAAATGTCAGAGGTCCCAGCTGATAACTTGTCACCTGGGATTCTTGGTAGGTCGAATATCTGTCAGTATATCAATGTAGAGAAAATGTAGATCAGCACCCACACGTAAGCTCCTTCAGGCTATCAGCTGACAGCTTAAACTTTATAATGGAGACTTTACACCCACTCATCAGGTTTCCTGTCACCGGGTGGTAACAGGAAATAAAAACTCTGCACTAAAAAGACACCCTGGCCTTTTCAACCTGATCACAACTTCTTATCCCTATATACATATACATGACGGTATGGGGTCAGCCTCTTGTGCATTCAAGTGCATCAGCCCCTAATTTATGACTCACACCCTTCTGTGACCACACCACAGGTCCCTATGGCAGATCGCCACTGTACTTTTACATAGCTTGCTTCAATGCAATAACGTGGGAGTAACCACATCTCCTTTTATATGATTTTTTTTTTCTTTTCTTTTCTAACTTATAAACGCTCTAAGCATGTTGAAAAGTGTTTATAGAACACAGAGGCTTCCTAACATTTCCAATACAAAATATTAATACAAAATCATAATAATATGCAACAGTCAAATACAGTTCAATGTGAGGACTCAATAATGTTTGCTTCCGGCATGTCCTTCACTTTTCCACAGCAGTATCTGACTTTTTCAGTTTTAATCAAGCATGTAAATACATAAAGCATTCTTACCACTAGTTCAAAGAAATATGTCACAAATAACGTTGACTGGCAAAGAATATGGCCTCAGTTTTGCTCTGCCCCGTCCAGATAGTGAATTAGTATGTAATTTTACAAGTTATCACATCTGATCTCAACGTAGTTGTTGAATAAAATTTTCTAGTCAAATGGCCACAAGACCACTATGCCTCTTGCCAATATCTATTAGAGCCGACCAATGAAAGCAGGCACTACTATAACTTTTTGAATTTAGTTTGAAAAAAACAAAACAATTCCAAACAAACTATGTGCCTCGTAGTCCATTGGTCAGTCCGCGTTAGTTATGCCAATAGAAAAAGATGTTTCGTTTTACTTACATTTTTCCTATCTCTCCCCTTTTACTCCTATACTCTTATACGAACTAATAGAATTTGAATTTCTACAATGCCTCTTTTTATTAAACTAGCGTCCCCAATAACGTTATGTGTAACGAGCAAGAACAACAGTCTGTCCGGTCAAGCGTTCATAGACATTTAGTATTTTCTCAATAACTTGGCTAATACTTGGACTACCATATTTTTTAAAACATATTTTTGCTCAGGGGACTCTAAGCTATACTACCATATGATTTTTATGGTCAGTTTCAGTATGGTTTAGATTTTCAATTTTGTCACTGTCAATCGTCAAATATAAATTTTTACACAAGTCGGCCATCTTTCCCCCGTCTCTAACATTTTCCTCACTATTCAAATAAACCAACTAGTTTGAGTGACGTCAGAATATTACCGCTAGGAGGAAATGAAAAATTGTCTGTGTGTTTGCCTCTGCTGGCTTTGCCTACAGCGTGTATACATTAAAGAGACCGCGTGCAGAGCGAAGAGGGGTTTTTCAAAACTTTGGTAGTGTTTTGCGTTAATTATTACAATCGTCTCGTTCATACTACTGTGAAATGTCCGAATTATTACAAATGTTAGTGTTAAAGTTAACATATTACGTTAATTCAAACGCTAGTTTGGTCTCACAGTTCTGGCAAGTCGTTAATTACAAGCTTTTCCCCCGTTTCGTGCAGCAGATCGGCGAGATGTTAAAATGTTTATTGTACGTTTTCGAAACCGAAACCAAAGCGTGTTTGATTTTTACGGCGGGTCATTTTCTTAGCATTCCCACTGCACAAAAGGCATCGCCCTACTGGCGTTGAAGATGAAACCAGTCAGACACCTGAGGGCTGGTGTATTTATTCATCATAAGACTACAATCTTACTGAAAAAGCGAGTATCTCACAGATTTCGCTACAATGCGTCCACTCGCCATGACACACAATGGTAAAAGACCCAGCAGACTATATCCTCACTTTTGCATTTTTAGTTTCACGTCTGCCAAACAACCATATCGGAATGACGTCACTTCCTGTATTAATAAATGACTCCGTATAAAATAAACAAACAAGGAGCCCTGTCGAGCTAACTATTATACCGAAACAATCGTTATGAATTTTAATCATAACAGTATCTCTCTACCTCTTTTACTCCAGTAAGATTCAAGAACAAGGACTGTATTGTAGTACTATCAACAGGTGTTCTCAGTGTGTGTCCTATCCATCTCCAACGTCTTCTTTTCATATTTTGTTCTGGCGTCTGGCTTGTTCGTGTCATCAGTTTTACATTAGTGATCATGTAATTTTTTTTTTTAAATTAAGTTTTGCCTCGTTTTGGCGAGGCGCGTCCCGTTCAACCTAGTCGGTTATATTAGGGCGCATGTCCAAACATAAAAGACCCTTAGGTCTGTGGATTGTGATCATGTCATACCACTTCAATCCTTCTATTTCAAAACGAGTCCATTTATGAAAGTCTGAAACTTTTTGGTTGTTTATTTATGTTGTTGTTGTTGTAATTATAAGTGTAGCTATTACTATACTGGTGTAAATACTTTTACTATTGTGGTGTAAACTACTGGTTTAGTGACTGTAACTATACTGGTTTAGTGACTATTTTGGTTTAGTGACTGTAACTATACTGGTTCAGAGACCGTGAATATAGTGGTTTAGTGACAATAACTATACTGGTTTAGTGACTGACTATTCTGGTTTAGTGACTGTAACTATACTGGTTTAGTGACTATTTTGGTTTAGTGACTGTAACTATACTGGTTTAGAGACCGTGAATATACTGGTTTAGTGACTATAACTATACTGGTTTAGTGACTGACTATTCTGGTTTAGTGACTGTGACTATACTGGTTTTGTGACTGTGACTATACTGGTTTAGTGACTGTGACTATACTGGTTTAGTTACTGTGATAGTACAAAGTTAGCGACTGTGTCTCTACTGGTTTATTGACAGTGACTATACTGGTTTAGTGACTGTAATCGTACTGAGTTAGTGAATGTGTCTATACTGGTTTAGTGACTGCAATTGTATTGAGTTAGCAACTGTGACTATACTGGTTTAGTGACTGTAATTGTACTGTGACTATACTGGTTTAGTGACTATGACTATACTGGTTTAGAGACTAAAACTATACTGGTTTAGTGACTGTGACTAAACTAATTTAGGGACTGTGAGGATTCTGGTTTAGTGGCTACGACTATACTGGCTTAGTGACTTTGACTATACCGATTTAGTGGCTGTGACTATACTGGTTTAATGACTGTAATTGTACTGAGTTAGCGACTGTGACTATACTGGTTTAGTGACTGTAATTTTACTGTGACTATACCGGTTTAGTGACTGTGACTATTCTGATTTAGTGAATATGACTATACTGGCTTAGTGGCTGTGACTATACTAGTTTAGTGGCTGTGACTATACTGGCATAGTGACTGTGACTATTCTGGTTTAGTGACTGTGACTATACTGGTTTAGTGGCTGTGACTATAATGGTTTAGGGATTGTAACTATACTGGTTTAGTAACTGTAACTACACTGGTTTAGTGATTATAGCTATACTGGTTTGGTGATTGTAACTATACTGGTTTGGTAACTGCAACTACACTGGTTTAGTGATTGTAACTACACTGGTTTATTGATTGTAACTACAATGGTTTAGTAACTGTAACTACACTGGTTTAGTGATTGTAACTATACTGGTTTAGTGATTGTAACTACACTGGTTTAGTAACTTTAACTACACTGGTTTAGTGATTGTAGCTATACTGGTTTGGTGATTGTAACTATACTGGTTTGGTAACTGCAACTACACTGGTTTAGTGATTGTAACTTCACTGGTTTATTGATTGTAACTACACTGGTTTAGTAACTGTAACTACACTGGTTTAGTAACTGTAACTACACTGGTTTAGTGATTGTAGCTGTACTGGTTTAGTGATTGTAACTATACTGGTTTAGTAACTGTAACTACACTGGTTTAGTGATTGTAACTACACTGGTTTAGTAACTGTAACTACACTGGTTTAGTGATTGTAACTACACTGGTTTATTGATTGTAACTACACTGGTTTAGTAACTGTAACTACACTGGTTTAGTAACTGTAACTACACTGGTTTAGTGATTGTAACTACACTGGTTTATTGATTGTAAATACACTGGTTTAGTAACTGTAACTATACTGGTTTAGTGATTGTAACTACACTGGTTTATTGATTGTAACTATACTGGTTTAGTAACTGTAACTACACTGGTTTAGTGATTGTAACTATACTGGTTTAGTAACTGTAACTACACTGGTTTAGTGATTGTAACTACACTGGTTTATTGATTGTAACTACACTGGTTTAGTAACTGTGACTACACTGGTTTAGTAACTGTAACTACCCTGGTTTAGTGATTGTAACTACACTGGTTTAGTGATTGTAACTACACTGGTTTAGTGATTGTAACTATTCTGGTTACTGTAACTATACTAGTTTAGCGACTATGATTATACTATTTTAGTGACAATGAAATTACTCACGTAGAGATCGTAACAACACTACACTGGTTTAGAGACTGTCACTACATTAGTTTAGTGACTGTCACTATAATGCTGGATGCATATTCTGGAACGTTGGTGCTATCGTGATCGCCATCTGAGAAATGTTTGATTTAATAAAAATAAAAATAAAAACTTGCAATTTGGTTTCACATTTCCAACCGGTTCCACGGGAGTTAACTGCCAGGTTCAAATTTCAAAAACAGCATTCTTCCTGGCTGGACGACAAACAATGTTTAGAAATACAGGTTTTGTAATTCACAGAACGTCCAAAACCGGAAATGACTGAATTTTCAAATACATGTTAAAGTTGTATAGGAAATAAAACCGAAGAAAACAATGTGTACACTAATTGTAACACACAGTACAGTTTTGTTTGAAATACACTGATATAACCAGTTACTCAGGAGTAAATTTTGCTTTTAGCAATAAATATTCTAATTTAAAATGTTTGGGAAGCTTACCATGCCTTTGAACAAATCTCAACTAGCTTTTTATTTATAATTTTATCATACCGTAGAGAAACACTATTTCGGACGACGTTTATCATTTCCTCTTCTTCATTATAATTTCTCTTCTTCTTTTCGTTTTCCTCTAAATTCTGTGATATAACTCTCAATTTTTCGCCATTTCTATTATTTCAACATAGTTTTATTCACCTTTGTTTTCTGGTTTTGTTTTTTCTTCTTCCTGCTCTTCGATATCGTCTTCTTACGTCTGCCGTCGTTCTATTCAGTGTTTAAATCTTGACAATTGTTTTATAGAAATACAACTTTCCACTTGTCTTCTCTAGTCTTGGATGCATTACATTATCTCTTCTTACATTCTTTTTTTTATTTCTTTCTTGTCTTTCCCAGCGTTTTCTTCTCGCTCTTTTATTTTTATTTTTCTTATGCTCTCCTCCTTCCGACATCTTCTTCTTCTCGTTATTACTGCACTAGTCTTCCATCTTCTTTCACTTTCTCTTCAGTGTTTGAAACTTGATAATTCTTTATACAACAACAACTTTTTTTTCCTCTAGTCTTTTACTGTTCTACTTGTCTTCTCTAGTCTTGACTGTTCCATTTGTCTCCTCTAATCTTGACAGTTCTACTTGTCTTCTCTAGTCTTGACTGTTCCATTTGTTTCCTCTAGTCTTGACTGTTCTACTTGTCTTCTCTAGTCTTGACTGTTCCATTTGTCTCCTCTAATCTTGACAGTTCTACTTGTCTTCTCTAGTCTTGACTGTTCCATTTGTTTCCTCTAGTCTTGACTGTTCTACTTGTCTTCTCTAGTCTTGGCTGTTCCATTTGTCTCCTCTAATCTTGACAGTTCTACTTGTCTTCTCTAGTCTTGACTGTTCCACTTGTCTTCTCTAGTCTTGACTGTTCTACTTGTCTTCTCTAGTCTTGACTGTTCCATTTGTCTCCTGTAATCTTGACAGTTCTACTTGTCTTCTCTAGTCTTGACTGTTCCACTTGTCTTCTCTAGTCTTGACTGTTCTACTTGTCTTCTCTAGTCTTGACTGTTCTACTTGTCTTCTCTAATTTTGACTGTTCCATTTTGTGGTGGATTTTGGTGTTACAGATGTTATCATTCAATATTTCTAGTGTACTGAATGAGGTCAGCTGTGAAGGTCCCTGATTATAACAAATTTTGGGTTGAGTTATCAGAGTACCTTTCTGCTACCACCTTATGACCTCAATCAGACCTATTCTTGACTAGTATGTATGATAGCTACGTATAATGTCTAGGGTTATGAAAGTGTGTAATGTAGTGTAAGTAAAATTACTACAAATACATTTAAATTCTAACTTATATATATAGGACTGAGTCAATAATAATAATAATAATAAATTCTTTAAGCACCAAACACGGCGCATAAGGCAGAAACCAGTGCTCTCCAGGTTGTTCGTTGTGACGCCACTCCTCTTAGCTCTTGCACTTTATTTAGGCCCAACGTTCTTCCTTCTCTTATTATTGTTCTTCTGAGTGTTTCTTTTGGTCTTCCTTTTTTCCTCTTACCCTCAGGAACCCAAGTGAGCGCCTGTAGTGGTATTCTGTTGTTTTGCATTCGTAGGACATGACCGATATATGACCATCGTCTTTTCCTTATATAGTCGGAGACATATTTCTGCCTAGAGTCTTCTCTTATTTGTCGATTAGTCTTGAATTCTTTCCAACTGATGTTCATGAGTTTTCTGAGTCAATACCACAACCACAAACAAACTGACACTGTATTATATATCTTATAGAAGTCTGTGGCTGAATATTATGTAACAGTCTATATTACAATTTATTATGCCCTGATTCAGAATTTTCTGAGTCAGGACCAACAACAAAATGAATTTTATGGTTTGATTTACATAAAGATTAATAACACAATGGATCTTCTGTCCATACAAAGGACTATTATAATCTAATTATATTTAGGTATTTCTCTAAACTAAGTAACACTGGTAACTAATGGTGGGGGTGGGGTGTTGTCATCATCCCCTCTCTTTATATTAATCTCTTGTGGAATATTTGTTCGATAATCAAATGTTTTATGTTCTTTTTATTAAAGTCAGTGGATAAACTTTTGAGTGCCGACACATAGGCACTTATCTTGATGTAGATAGTAGTATGATGCTGACAATTTCCTTTCGTTCACTCGAATGACCAGACTGACCCAGTCCCTTGTGTAGTATAGTATAGTAGACCGCTTGGCCCAGCAAAGTTTCACTCTCTCTCTCTCTCTCTCTCTCTCGCAAGTAAATTCACCAGGGTTCTGGCACTAACGTAGTACCAAAACAAAAAACCCTGAAACAAGGTTATGATTCTGTACAACATATCTGCAATATTATTCCACAAGCAATATATGGCATAATTCAATAAAAGAAAAGGGTCAGATCTCTCTGACCACCCCATGTCAACCATTTTCTTCTGAGATAACAACTCATACCAGTGCTCCTATTCTTTTCCCTAATGGCTACAACGCCTCTGACACTTCAACAATGATTCTCTCCCATAGAATAATGTGGGTTAGCCTTCATACTAGTAACTGTGGAAATCATGTTAAGTTATACAACTCAAGTCAATTTTTACGGCTTGTGTGCAACACCAGAGGCCCTGCATAAGTCTGCTGGGGACCTTTGTACTCAGTCGTAAAGCCTTCCCAATCAAGCAGTATCTCATACACCAAATTTTGTTGTAATAACAAGATTAATAATTCCTTCTTACCACAATTCAAAGAAATATCACAAACATACGTTGACTGGCATTAGCATTAAGGTAAGTTTAGCTTTGCCCCGGTCCAGACTGCCAAGAATTATTATTTCAGTCTTAGCACTGCTGTACTCAACGCAGCTTGCTTACAAAAACTTCTGTATCAACTGGCGACAAGCCTTTGAAAGCTTTTGCCAATATTACTAGCCTGGCCCAATCACAGCGAAGGTCTAGATTTTCAATTCAAATTTAAAAAAAAAAAACTCCAAACTTCTAGGAGTGAGTCTTCAAAATATATTTAGCTTTTTTGCCTAACCAATACCCTCCTTCCTATACTCTTCTACCAACCAATCGGATTTGAATTCAATCCAATGCCTCTTTTTTAAACTTGCGTCTCCAACTAACGTTATGGATAAATGAGCAAAAACAACAGTCCGTAGCGTTCGTAGACATATAGTATTATTTCAGTATCTTGGCTAATATTTAGAGTACCATGTATATTAAAACATATTATTGCTCATGGGACACTAAGCTATCTATATATATGATTTTTATGGCTATATTATTTGTCGTTTAGATTTTCAGTTTTGTCACTGTTAATCGTCAATTTCAACTTTTCCATAAGTCGGCCATCTTTTCCCCTCCCTCTCTATCATTTTTTCCATTCAAATAAACTAACTTGTTTGGGTTACGTCAGAAATACACTACTCGGCGAGAATTGAAAACTGTCTGTGTGTTTATATATTCTGGCTTGTCCCACAGCGTGCAGATATGTATGGAACGGCGTGTTGAGCGAAGAGGGGTTTTGCAAGGCGGTGTTAGTTTTTACGGCGGGATCAATTTTATAAGCATTTCTTCTGCACAAAAGGCAGCGTTCTACTGGCGTAGAGACGACTTTCGGCGAACACCCAAAGGCGGGTTTATTTATTATTATAGGATTAAAATCTTACTGAATTTAGCGATTATTTCACAGATTTCGCTACACATTTGTCTTCTCTAGTCTTGACTGTTCCATTTGTCTCCTCTAATCTTGACTGCTCTACGTGTCTTCTCTAATCTTGACTGTTCAATTTGTCTTCTGTAGTCTTGACTGTTCCATTTGTCTCCTCTAATCTTGACTGCTCTACGTGTCTTCTCTAATCTTCATTGTTATACTTGTATCCTCTTGAACTGACTGTTCCACTTGTCTAAACCAGTGTTGACTGTTATACTTGCCTTCTCTAGTTTTGACTGTTTCACTTGTCTCTTCTAATCTCGACTGCTCTACGTGTCTTCTCTAATCTTCACTGTTATACTTGTATCCTCTTGAACTGACTGTTCCACTTGTCTCCATAAGTCTTGACTGTTATACTTGCCTTCTCTAGTTTTGACTGTTTCACTTGTCTCCTCTAGTCTTGACTGTTATACTTGTCATCCCTAGTCTTTACTGTTATACTTGTCTTCTCTAGTTTTGACTGTTACACTTGTCTCCTTGTCACGCGTGGTTTTCACGTGTCTGCCTAGACAAGACAAATGTCTGTGTGAAGTCTGAGACAAGACAAAATTCTGAGTGAAGTATGAGAAGATAGATGAGTTATGGTGTTGAATGTGGATAGAGTGACTTATAGTTATCAGGAGTAAAGAACATCTACTGACTCTCCCTCGTGCCACGCAATGACTATGTTTTACTTATTGTCACACTGTCTCTCTCTCTCTCTCTCTCACTTCTTGGATATAAGGTTTAGTACACATTAGTGACTCCACAAACAACTAAGTTTAAGACAGAATAGAAAGAGGACCTGATCTGCTAATAAATTGCCTATTTTTTATTTCACAACAACCAAAAAAAGATTCTCGTGTAAAGAACGAGAAATATCAAATCACAAATATAACCACATGCATTACAAAAAAAATTAATCAAGTGACCACAAGGCTAGCAAACATAATATTAGGCTTAATCCACCCTGATTTAACTGCAGCTGTTATTGGGAAGAAGTTTAAGCTAATCCTTCAGCAGGAACCCTGAAACAAACAAGTTCCTACACCACAAAATGACCCTGCCGGCTTATCCTTGTCAGCGATATAACCAGTATATACACTAGTGTCCCTGAGTTCTTAAAATGCGCAAATTCTCTGCGCCCTATTCCCCGTCAAGATTAACAATCTTTCTCCTTTAGCACTCTTGTTATATATTCCGCTTAAAATTGGCGGATCGTTAACAGGGAAGATGATAATCCTCTCCTTTCCCTAAACTGCTGCACATCCGTAGAACCAACTCCACCCTAACTCCACCACTGGAACGAAATAACGGGCCCACGGCTAGGCCACTAACCAGACACGGTGCTGTAGATCTCAGATAAAACCCTGATGAGACGCTGAAGGTAATCCCTCCACTTGTTCAAGGCACGCCACTCTTGGAAAGGCGCGCGCAATTATTTAGAAAGTGAATGCATATGACGCCTATGGAGCAGGGCGATGCACTTGCTTTGCAAGTAGGCGTTGACAGTTGTTCCCAGCAAGGGGAAATTAACCGACTGGGCCTGTAATAAGGAGTCCGACTGAAGACCCACCACTGCAGTACGTTGAGGACTACCCCGATGTAAAGGGGTCGCTGGTTAAACCGGCCTTATAGGAAGGCAGGAAGGTAATTCCAAGCTGATGATTCAGAAATCTGTCGGAGGTGACCAGGTGTCGCTGTAATAAAACATATTTAAACCACTTATCATCTTCCCAAAATAAATCATAAAATGGTGCAACATTAAACAAGGCCAGTGCGTACACGGGTACAGTTTAACTTATATACAACCCGTCCCTTTTCAATATTATCTGTTGTCCAGGGCTGACCTGGCCTCACAGTTTTATCACCCCCTCTCTCTCACTGACCGTTAACCAGACAAGCGAGCAGATACGGGCCGGGCAGGCGTATTGCTAACTTCGCAACTTTGCGTAATCAGGTTACACGCGACTGGCGCTGGGAGGGTTTTAGGCATGTAAGCCAATTTGCCGTTAGCTGGGGCAGAACTGACCTTATAACATATGACAGTCTGACCTAAAACACAATCGTCAGGCTGGCTGTATTACATATAATCTCATTACATTTACAAGCATCTATACTACACAACATATAAGGCTACTGTTGGGAAATCTTTAACTGAGTTAAAAGTAACCATACAGTATATAAGTATTCATATAAGTATATATATATATATATATATACTCTGTGCCTAAGAGAGGTTCTCAAAACTTTCATGAAGCATCTTAAAGTACATAACCAACCATTAGGCTTCAAAATAAAACCCCGAAAAAGGCATACAACCACAACTACGGCTAGTACCAACAACAAACTAAATAACTACCAAATACTTAAGAAGGCTTACCGAGATCAGTGAAGAATGTCCCCACTCTAATAAGCTGGCAAGCTAACACTAGGTCTCTACCTTCTTACGACAGGAATTTTAGGACTGAGCAATTAGACACAGCAGTAGACTGCATATATTGTAATAGTAGGGTTGCAGGAGCTCGAGCGTGGGCTAACATCTGCGTAGAGAATTCAGAAAACAACTCGTAACTATTACCCAGAGAATTCTCTTGACGTGAAGCTACAAAAGAATTAGCGTAACAGAATAATGATTGCTACGCATAGAGAGTCCCAGAATTTCCCTGGCATCAAACACAGGAAAGTTTTTGTGACCGTCATCAATCAATGCAGGTGTCTCAAACGCAACAAAAGTCGCTCTTACGCCCGGGCTGCCACGTAACATTACGGAACTCCAGGAACAGTTTCCCGTGTTTACTTGCAAAAAGAAAGAAACCGCCAATATATTCGTTATACGTTCTACCCGTGGACACAAGAAAGGGAAGAGCTTCCCTGGTGTTCCACTTGTCTGCTCTAGTTTTGACTGCTTTACTTATCTTCTCTAGTCTTGCCTGTTATACTTGTCTTTTCTAGTCTTCCCTGTTGTCTTTTCTAATTTTGACTGTTTTACTTGTCTTTTCTAGTTTTGACTGTTTGTCGTAGATTTAGATAGGTATTAGAGATATATTTGGACCGTCTGAATAGAACAGAAAAATTGAGGTTCTCTGAGAAAGAAAGTGTTAGAATAGATTCCACGAGTGAACAGATTAAGGTGAAGATCTGTCTCTGGAATGAGTGAATTCTCTAGTCCAGCCTATCTATACAACTATCTTTTAGTAATAGACAATCTATCAAAACCTCCCTATAAATACAATTATAAGTTAACTACTCACACACACACACACACACACACACACACACACACACACACACACACACACACACACACACACACACACAGAGTTATGTGACAACAGGACTCACAAACGTGAAAACTATGGTAAATGGAGATTAGGGCTGACCAACACAATAAATTAAGTTTTGTTTAGTTTATTATCACTTAAACTTTACAACATCAAACATATATAGATCAATATAATCATTGTGTACAGACATAGGAAAAGAACCCAATAAGTGCCCTCCCCTCCTGTTGAGAAAAAGATCCCAAAAGAAGTTAATAATCCAAAAGGTCAAGGATTAACACTAGGGTATAGAAAAGACAGTAAAGCAAAAAACGAAGTTCCTAGTTAATCTATCCCGTAAATAACAGTATTTGCAAAGAAAATAAAGGATGGTACAGTTTCCGTAACTAGAACGTATTCACTCTCACTCTGTCATTTGTGGCCACATCAATCACGCCTTACCTAATACTTAGTTAACAACCTCTTGAACGTAGACATCAATGTACATGTATCGTAATCCAGTGTTGTGCTTCTCGGAAGTGAGCCCCAGTTCCTCCACGAATAATTAATTTTCCTAATGGGGAACGCCTACTTTGGGGGTGGGTTATTGGATATGAAAATGTCACATCAGATAGTTCATGTAGCAAAATATAAACCGCGATCTAGTGTTCACAGTAGATAGTAGACAGTACTTCCAATAGCTAAAGGAAACATCTGGTTGGTAAACTGTTAATAAAGATGATGAGGGTATATCCTATCGGTTTTTCTCTCTGGGACTGAGTGCCGATTACGAAACAACGTATTCTCCTGGATAAATTCCCTTGGAAACATGAGTGTCAGTAGTCGGAACAAATGTTATGTATATATTTGGCCACAG
This sequence comes from Oreohelix idahoensis, assembly GCA_024509875.1. Lineage (NCBI taxonomy): Eukaryota > Metazoa > Mollusca > Gastropoda > Stylommatophora > Oreohelicidae > Oreohelix > Oreohelix idahoensis. The sequence continues at coordinate 326,481 of JAMPIV010015220.1, forward strand.
CGTGCTGATAAAATTGAATGCAAAAAATCTGGGTATTTTGTATGTCCAGTTACAATTAATCTTATTGTTTATATTTTTGGTCTCTCTCTGAATAAAGCAAGAGGACCGAACAGGTCAACATCGAAGACCCGATAATAATATACTGGTGCTATTAGACCGCTGGCAGCTGGTTTGTGATCAGCACTAAATTGGAAGAAAACAAAACAGTTAACCACAATATCAATAACCATACTATCATGCGTAAGGGTATGATCTCTTATCCTCTCCGTCATCTAATTAAATTAAAAGGCACACGTGTCTTAGCCTATCTTATCACGCTTCGCTCAACTGGTACGAGTTGGGTTTTAGGTATGTGCCTTTCCCCTCCCGCCCGGTAAAACACTCAGCGCACAATATCAGTGTTAATTTAATTATGACTACTTTAACAAATATCGCTTGTCATTACTAGCTATTTGTTTCGCCACATGATATTACACTAGTCGTTTATACAATTACACATAATGAATTAGAAGTGAATTGTATGCCGTCAATTATCAGTTGCCTAGTGTATTTATTGGTCAATTAAAACATCTCTTTCTGGGTGATAGCGGGTGATTAAATCAACATTACAACTGGAAAAAATAGCTAAGCGTTATTTAATACGCTAGTCTTAGCACCTAGAAAATCCCAGTGAATTATAATGATAAACCTAACACATTAAATCACGTAAATGCTAATTTCTATTACCGCAATCAGAATTGAAACAATCTCCACGGAATGCTATAACACACTTTCACAATGGCTTTAGAATAACGAGCTAGATTTTCCAAAATTTCTGAGCGACTAGATAACTGACTTTGAGAGGACGGAGTATTTATACAGAAATTGTGTTATTATCACTAAAAGGTGCGATAATTCACGCCTTCGGCTGTATCAGGGAAAATCACAAGTCCGACTCCCGAGGTAAAGGATTTTCCTGTTCGCTCGCTCGCGATGCCGAAACGACATCACAAGACCTGGCCATGCGAACAGGCCTTCTGATTTCGTCCCTCTACCGTAGACCAAATAATTACGTCCCCTGGGATCACGGACATCAAATGTGGTCGGTAAATATTATTATTGCCCTTGCATTTGCTACCGACGTCTGATCTGTCACTATCGATGATTGACATCTCAGCTCGCTTGAGAACTCAGGTAGACACCCCGGTTCTCTCCCCTCTTGTTACGACTGTCGAGTGCTAAAATTTGTAAACGCTCATTAGCGCATGTAAACAGAAAAAATAGGCGTGGCTTCAAAGGTGAGTCAATAGACAGCGAAATTGCGTGGTTGGCTTTAGCAAAATGTAAACGCTAATTAAGGAAGCAAAAGTGGTCGGATCTCCGTGGCTATATTTACATCACACGTCACACTGTTATACATGTCTTTTCTAGTCTTGCCAGTTATACTTGTCTTTTCTAGTTTTGACTGTTATACTTGTGTCCTCTTGAACTGACTGATCCACCTGTCCCCTCTAGTCGTGTCTGTTCCATTTGTCTCCTCTAGTCTTGTCTGTTATACTTGTCTTCTCTAGTTTTGACTGTTCCAATTGTCTCCTCTAGACTTGACTGTTCCACTTGTCTCCTCTAATCTTGACTGTTATACTTGTCTCCTCTGGACTTAACTGTTCCACTTGTCTTCTCTAGTCTTGACTGTTGCACTTGTCTCGTCTAGACATGACTGTTCCGCTTTTCTCCTCTAGTTTTGATTGTTATGCTTGTCTCCTCTAGTTTTGACTGATCCACTTGTCTCCTCTAATCTAGATTGTTCTACTCCTTGACTGTTCTACTTGTCGCCTCTAGTCTTGACTGTTGTACTTGTCTTCTCTAGCCTTAACTGCTTGACACTATCTCTTTTCATACTGTTAATTTTTCTTCTTTTATGTTAGTTTTTTCCTCGTATTCTCTGTCGTTCTTTCATTCTTCTCGTATTCTTTTCGTCACTTCGACATCTCCTCCTTCTTGTCATTGTTTCCACTAGTCTTCTACCGTCTGTCACTTTCGCTTCAGTGTTTGAAACTTGATAATTCTTTATGCAAACACAACGTTGCATTTGTCTTCACAAGTCTTGACTGTGTGACATCAGCGCCAGGTACCTCAACGCAACCATACAGTTTTATGACAAAGCACAAAGACTCGGCTATTTAACGTAATGTTCACGAATAGCCGAGATAGAAAACGCTGTTCAGATTTGTCCACTGATAGAAGTTAGAAAGCCACCATTAGGAATCATACAAGAATGGGGGCTTAGTTTTTTGGGAAAACCCAAGCTTGAGTAGTGGGATGATGCATAAGTGAGCTAAAAGGTATGGCAGCCGCAGAAATGTAATTGTATTAGCCACGTCGGTGGGTGAGACACGCACAAAGGGAGTCGACGAGGAGATAGTAAACGATGTAATGAATTTTAGCGCTATTTGCCTACTTGCAGATGTGCTCTCATTCCGTCTCTTTTTATTTCTGAGTTTGGTCTGCTTGTTTGATGGAATTGTCCTTTCAAGTGAAGTTTTGTTACTGTCTGCTGGCTAATGGGATGTCTTTAAAAGATTTATTTTAGTGTCATGTCTGTTTGTCGGTGTGATTTTTAATCTATATATGGGGTAGTTTTGTTGCCTGCTGTCTTTTTTATATATGAATGAACTATCTGCAACTTCCTAGCGAGCCGTCTTTCTGTATGTGAATGAACTGTCTACTTCTCAGCGACTTGTCGTTCTATATGCGAATGAATTATATACCTCCTTGCTGGTGAGCTGTCATTCTGTGTGTGAATGAACTGTTTGCCTTCTTGATGAGGAGCTGTCCTTCTACGAGAATGTTGAATAGATTATGTGCTTACTTGCTGAAGAGCTGTCTTGCTATATGTGAATGAACAATCTGCCTACTTGTAGGCGAGATGTTTCTATATGTGAAAGAGCTATGTGCCTACTTGCTAGCGACCAGTCTTTCAATATGTGAATGACAAATGTGCCTAATTATCATGCATGGACTCATAAAGAAATTCTAAACATTAATGCGCGCCATTTCAAGCGTCGTGCACTTTAGTGTAATAGCCAAAACAGCACGACTTTTACAAAATTTCCAAACTGCAACTTTGGTGGGGAAAAAGATGCGCAATAATTCCAGCGTGGTGCAATTTAGTGCAATGGCCAGAAGCGCACGACTTTTACATAATTTTCAGACTGCAACTTTCGTAGGAAAAATTTTGTGACAGAATACGTCTACGGAAATTCTTGTGTGTGATGTGAATGAGCTATGTTCCTATTGTCCCGTGAAATATTTCTTTCTGTGAATGAATTATCTGCCTACTAGCCGGTATGCTGTCTTTCTAGTTTGCGAGTTAGTGCTCCGGTTACCCGTGATGCCCCGTCTTTCTAGTGGTGTTTACTGTTGTGCTTACTGATAGTACGCTGTCTGAATTAAGTTTTTTTTTTTTTCAAGTTGTCACTGCGGCTTCTTGCCAGTAGGGATATAGGTAATCCTGCCGTAGGCGATTAAAGTCTTAGAGACTTCACTATACTAGATCTCAGCTTTATGAGGTGGGATGCCCAGTTAACCTCCTCGCTGCCTTTGCCTTTCCTACCTCACAAGCAGAGTCAATACCCAACTACAGCTTGATGGACTGGAGCGTGACGCTCCATGTATCGTAGTCATTAAATTAGGCTATTGAACAGGGTTTCTCAACCGAGGTTCCAAGGAATCTTAGGGTTCCGAGAGAGATTGTATTTGATTAACAAAAATTAACGTTTTTTTTCAAAGTCTTGTATACAACTGTGTCTTAGGCTATATTTTTTTTCAAAGTCTTGTATACAACTGTGCTTTAGGCTATATTTTTTTCAAAGTCTTGTATACAACTGTGTCTTAGGCTATATTTTTTTTATATTTATATTGCTTTGGCCTATGTTTTTATTAGCTTTACTATACAATATTGAGCGTCCGATTGACAGAGTGGTAATAGCGCTAGCCTTTCGTGGCAAAGGTGCCATGTTCGAATCACGGAACACGCTTCAGTCTACCCAGCTATAAATGGGTACCTGACTCTGCTCTTTTAGTTAGGGAAGGAAATGACAGCGAAGAAGGTAACTGGTCACTCCACCTATAGATGCTATATCTAGTATGGTGAAGTCTCTAACACTTCATTCCCCTACTGGAGATGGAAACGTAGAAAAGTATCTTTAGGTATACCGTAATGTAAAATGCCAGCGGGAGATGGGAAGGTAGAAAAGAACCTTGTAACCAAGGGTATTTTGTACTTTAATATGCCAGCAGTAGATGGGAACATAGAACAGTACATATAACCCAAGGTGAATCTGGCTTTAAAATGCCCATGGGAGAGAGCTAGTCCAATATGATCGTAGTTTTAAAATTCTGGTTTTTAATTTTTCTTCCCACACGTAGATAACTAAAAGATTCTCCCCTGCGATCTATCCTTAGAGCGCGATCTACAGATTGCCAACAACTGGTCTACATGAACTGTCAAAAACTAATGTGTCTCTCGTATTACTTAACTATACCATTTTTTTTTTTTTTTTTTTAATTTACCTTTACGATTCTTACGGAGCATGGAGACACCACTGTAGCTAGTCCCCTTGCACAAAGCCTGCACTTGGGATTTACATGCTCTTGCTGGGGTCGTTTCTGTGGTAATGTGTTTCACATGATGGTATTGACAGCTACATGCACAGCTTCATCATAATCCCCTTAAACGACATGCATGAGGGTGCAGTAGGCTTATTATTTCCCCCTCTCTACAGAGACCTCGGCAGCTACATTAGGTACCTATACCTGTGGTAAGTTAAAATCCTTACATTATTAAACGACAAATATTAAGCCTGGTATGTGTACCTTATACCACGTGGTGTTCCAACCTTTATTTCTTTAAATTTTTGTTTGGTCCTGTTTTATCGTGTCTCGTCTCCATTACTCGGGTTCCCTATAACCGTAATATTCTGTATTCTTCTTCTTCTTTCATCTTTAAAGTCCCCACAGAGCATAGGTCTTCAACAAACCTATGCCAGGTCTTCAACAAACCTATGCCAGGTCTTCAACAAACCTATGCCAGGTCTTCTACAAACCTATGCCAGGTCTTCAACAAACCTATGCCAGGTCTTCTACAAACCTATGCCAGGTCTTCAACAAACCTATGCCAGGTCTTCTACAAACCTATGCCAGGTCTTCAACAAACCTATGCCAGGTCTTCTACAAACCTATGCTAGGTCTTCAACAAACCTATGCCAGGTCTTCTACAAACCTATGCCAGGTCTTCTACAAACCTATGCCAGGTCTTCAACAAACCTATGCCAGGTCTTCAACAAACCTATGCCAGGTCTTCAACAAACCTGTGCCAGGTCTTCAAAAAACCTACGCCAGGTCTTCTACAAACCTATGCCAGGTCTTCAACAAACCTATGTGATAACGTCTCTAGTTGATAACTATATTTTCTTTTTGCTCATCATCAGTTGATAAATATAAGCTCACCATAACATCACCAGAGTTACATGCTGTGTTGTTGTGTTGCTTGTGGTTTGAGTATGGAATGTCAACTCGACCTACGCAGTGGTGTGTAGACATGGAGTGAGAGTATAATATGCGAATGATAAGAAGAGTTCGTGGTGTTGACAAATGGTCTTTTTCTTTCACTCATGTATGGCTGGAAGTCATCGACACCAACGACTGTGTACCTTTGCTACAGTTTAATTGGACGTACACACTCGACAGCACGAATAGTGACAAATCACAGGTTGGCATAATACATCATGGTACAGTGGATAAATGGTCTTGCAATGATACATGGGCACTCATGTAGAATAATAGCATAATGGACTGTCAGTAGACAAGCACTCAGTATTGCCCATATATATATATATCATCTGAGTTTACTGACAAAGCACGTCAGATTATAAACAATATTCAAGATGGCTTCTAGACCTAACCTCGTCTAGCGAAGATTCCTTAGAATAATATATTCAGCACATATTTTCATATAATCATATTGAACCGCTGGTAATGGGTTCTCATGTGTAGCAGTGATCTCTGGACTCATCAAGCGATAATACGGGGCATCCCTTTCTCTTCTTGAAAGTCACAAAATATTTGGATACAAGATGGCTTCTCTCGTGAGCTGTCACTCACGTTTGAATACAGATAATGAATCTGCATTAAAGTTAGTCATTCATTAAATATTCTCATTGCTCCGTAGATTCTATCATGATACAATTGACTTCATCATACAAGATATAGTGCTGCTAGGAATGAATGTCGTTTTTCATCTAGGTAAATATTTCCTCAGACGTACAAATCGTGTCTATCGAGAAACGGTGGCTTAGCAAGAGTTCATAAGTATCTTTTGTTACCTTGGTATCAGAAATATGATTCTGCCATTCCTTGGCAATAAGAATAAACACTGGGGTAAAGCATACACGATACGTCTAGACGACTATCACTTTCCCCATAAATACTGAGATCACTTTTTCCGGCGACAAGCCGCTACAGAAAAATCACAGCCCATCAGCACGAAGCCAAATCACACCTCTCTAGCGACACATCCGCCGAACAGCCCTTTGACCTTTCTAACGACAAAAGACCATATAGTTCGACTTAGATATGTAAAGATATACAGATATAAGACAGACTCGTCCTACCCAGACAAACAATACACCTAAATTCAGGCCATAGATACACTGAAGCAAGAACAACCTATTTCTACCCAAACAAAGAATAAATCGCAGTAAAACTGGATTCATCCGCGGAGTTCGATCGAAAGTGACGACAGTCCTTTCAAGGGAAGTAACTCAATAATGACTTTTCCTTAAGCACTAAAAAGTATCTATTTTGTTTACAAAATATTTGCGAACATAACAAGCATACAAATGTATTATATTGTAAGATATCAAAGACTGCACGTAACAGTCTTACCACACCTCCCGGGAAAAAAAAATGGAACATTTTTTTTTTTTTTGAAATACATCTAGGAGCAACGTACAATAGGCTCACAACGCATGAATAATGCGCAGATGAAAATATCAGGAATAAATATAACGCCTAATATGAGGCTAAGTCGACTTATGGAGCGACTGGTGAGAATGTGTCTCATAAACTGAGAGAAATTATTTCTCTACAAGTAAATTTTTCCAGGAAGGTGTCATCAAAGTATAATACAATTCTGGCAATTACACAATGCCTAAAAAATTTCATATCATAATTTCGTATTAGATATCTTAAATTTATGATTTATGAAGAAAAATCATCAAAGCACAGCGGTGAATAAACATCAATGAACCGCTATGTAGTGATACAATCATTATATTATTAAATTACAAATGTGTATCTATCATGATATAGAAAAGGAACTACTATAGAACTAGACATATCAAGAAGTCTAAGCCCTAATAGTTATGTGGAATCATGTGGGCATCTTGACAGAATGTCTGCCATCACATTATCTGATCCACGAATAGCTCGCACAGAGAAATGAAAAGGTTGAAGAGCAATTGCATATCGAGTAGACCTCGAGCTCTTCAAATTCTTACTCTGTATAGCAGTAAGAGCTTTTTGGTCGGTTTCTACTATGAAATGTGCGCCTAGAAGGAATCTCTGTAGTTTGAGGATCGACCAAACCATAGCTAATAGCTCACGGTCTAAAACCGAATAATTCCTTTCTGCCGCATTAAGTTTTCTGGAAATATACATTACAGGATGCAGAGTTCCAGAGTACTCTTGCATTAGTGCCGCTCCAATCCCAGTGGATGAAGCGTCACTACGAAGAACGAATGTCTTATCTTTAGTAGGTAGCACTAAAATAGGTGGTGTTGAAAACAATGTTTTAATCTTATCCAGAGAGCATTGGCATTCCTGAGACCAGTGGACCACATTAGGCGAACCTTTCTTTAGAAGTGTAGAAAGAGGTGCCATGATAGAGGATAGATTCTGAATGAATCTGCCATAAAATTGAATAAGACCTAACAGACTTCTCACCTGTTTTTTAGTCTTAGGGATTGAGATGTTAAGTATCTTACTAGTATTATGGTCCTCTGTCTTTAGGAAACCATGACCAACTCGGTGGCCTAGGAAAGAAATTTCGCTAAAACCAATATAGGCTTTAGAGGGTTTCGCTGTCAGGTTGTGCTCACGCAAAGTAGACAGCAATTCATCTAACCCTGAATAGTGATCTTCCCAAGTATCGCTGAAAAGACAGATGTCGTCTAGATATGCAATGACATCTGACCGATAAGATAGGATTCGGCGCATCATGCGTACGAATGTAGCTGGTGCGTTCATAAGACCGAAAGGCATAAAATTCCATTGGAACAAACCTCTAGGTGTTGAAAAAGCCGTGAGAGGTTTGGCGCGTTCAGATAAAGGAACTTGCCAATATCCTTTAGACAAATCAAGTTTAGTGAAAAAATGAGATTTGGAGAGTCGAGTAAGTAGCTCTTCCAGTAAAGGCATAGGTTCGGCATCGAACTTCGTTACTTGATTCAATTTTCGATAGTCAACGCAAAGACGTATGTTATTGTCTTTTTTACGAACAATAACCATCGGCGAAGAATATGCAGAGGTGGATGGTTCGATTATTTTCAAATCTATCATCTCATCCAACTCTTTCTCGACCTGTGCTTGAAAATGTATAGGTATAGGATAAGGTCTAACCCTAATAGGAGTATGGTCAGTTAGAACAATGTCATGTTCAATGACATGAGTTTGTCCAGGGATGTCAGTGAGTACATCCTGAAATGTTTGCAACATAGTTGAAACTTGTCGCTGTTCTCCTAGAGACAAATCAGGAGAGACAGTAACGTTCTTCCATGATTCACTAGAATGAAGTGGGATCATTGGAAGAGGAAGATTTACATCTGAAAAACTTGTTTCCTCATCCTGTATCACGGACAGTGATGAGTAATGACCATGTTGTACTGGAGAATTGTCCGTTGCTTGGAAAATGGGTTGCAAATAATCCGGACGTTCATGGAATTCAGTAAGCATATTGATGTGGAAGGTTTTATGCTTCCCATCAATATCGACAATATAGTCGACATCGGAAATTTTCGATATTATATCGTACGGACCTTTCCAAGAAATAAGTAATCTGTTTTCCCTACAAGGTAGTAATACAAATGCTTTGTCACCAGGACAAAGTTGTCGTAAGCATCTCTTCTTATTGGCAAATTGCCTTGCCTTCTGTTTCGCAAATTCAGAAGAAGAAGTTGCTAATTTGCATGCTTCGATAATCTTTTGTCTCAACGCGATGACATATTCGTAGGATGACTTTGTGTCATCGTCAATATTGTCAGATGTTATGAGATCGTGAAGCAACGACATAGGGCCACGCGGACGCGCGCCAAAGACGAGTTCAAAGGGAGAAAATCCTGTATGTTCATTGGGTACCTCTCTGTAAGCGAAGAGGGCCGCAGGTAAAACTCTGTCCCAGTCTTGAGGATGATCCTCAGTTATCTTCCCCAGTAAGTTTTTAAGTGTTCTATTAAGGCGTTCGACCATACCATTAGACATTGGATGGTAGATACTACTTAAAGATCTATCTATCTGCAGAGTAGACATTACTTGAGACATGGTATCTGATATTAGTTGGGTGCCATGGTCTGACAATATCTCTCCGGGGAACCCCAGACGAGAAAATATAAGCCAAAGAGCATCTGCAATATCAGCAGTAGTAATGCTCTTCAGAGGAATAGCCTCTGGCCAACGTGTGCACATATCAACACACGTCAAGATAAACTGATGTCCTCTGGCAGACTTGATCTTAAATGGACCAATAATGTCTATGGCCATTTTTTGAAACGGCCGAATAGGAATGTCCGCCGCCTGAATGGGTGCAGCATGCCGTGGACCTTTGGATTTAACTTCCTGACATACTTTACAAGATCGACAATAAATCCGTATGTCCTTGTTTACCAATGGCCAAAAGAAAGCCGCAAGGACTCTTGACTTAGTACGGGAAAAACCCATGTGTCCAGCACACTGAGAGTCGTGAGCGTGCTGCAAAATTTTAACTCTCAAATTCTTGGGAACCAGGATTTGAGAATGACTTGACGTAATGGAGTCTTGAACCATACGTACAAGTACGCCATTCTTCTTTGTAATCCACGATTTACGACTTGTGTCTTTATTCGGATCACCTTTAGTTGCAAGAATGAAGAATTTCTTCAGAGTGGGATCATCTTCTTGCTGTTTTATAAACGAGTCACGAGAAATTACCAAGGGATTATCTTGGTTATGCACTTCATTATCTTCAGTAGATGAAGTTTGAGGCATATTAAGAGCCTGAGCTCTAGTGACTACAGCGTTAGCAATCTGCATGTTTTGCCTTTCCCACGTGGAAATTTGTTGCGGAGTGCATTCTTTGACTCCATGAATGCGACCGATGATGAGGTCAGCGATCGGATTCGGAAGAAGACATGCGTGTACATCTCCTGTAAAGAAAGGAGTAGCAATCCTAATGATAGCAGTAGAGTATTTCTCTAATGTGCCGCCAAATGTTACACATTTGACTACTTGTCCAGTGGCACGGGAAGGATCTACGAGTGACTGCCTAACACCAATTGTGGTGCATCCAGAATCAAATAGCACAGAGACTGGATTGTTATTCACTAAACCCTTATGTAAGACAAGAGAACCTCTTCCATCATGCGCGACTGATGCAGGAAGAGCAGGAAGAGGATGGCCACAGCTTAAAGTAGACACTGTGGTTGGCTCAAATAACGTTTTGCATTGGGGGCACTGAGATGCTCTCCCAAAATCAAAAGCGGCACATGCCATATTACTAGCATCATTATTATCTTTACTCTGTTTATAGGCTTCATGGGACTCTTGTTGTGCAGAGTTTGCCTGAAAATGTGGTTTATGTCTTTTGTTTTGAGATCTACCTCGGTTATTATCACCTCTGTAGTTATTGTTACCTCTATTGTAACCCCTATTTGGGTTTGAGTCATAGTTCCCTTGGTTACCATTATCATATTCATTATAATGAGTATCTCTGTAATTATGATCTTGTTGACTCCAAGACGGATAACCCTGATAGTTTCTATAATTACTTCCTCTACGGAAATTCCTATAATTATGACCACCCCTGTGTCGAGAGCTATCAGCTCGTCTCCAGTTCTTTGAAGAAGAACCCTGAAATGATTGGTTACCTTGGTTTTGATAACTATTATGGTTACCTTTTTTATCAAATCTGTTTTGAGGTCCCTGAAATCTGTGTGAATAATTGGGATTGTATGGTGTTGCTGAAGCAACTGGCATACTCTCCTTAATCTTAGTGTTGCCAAAAGTCACGTCGGGGTGTGCAGTGACATATTGGGAACAATATTCTTCCATTTCCTTTAGAGATTTGGGTTTACGCTCATGTATAAATTCAAGGAAAGGTTTGTTAACACATGACATAATCTTATCTCTGAGCAACAAATCCATAAGTCCTTCATACGTTTTTTCTGTTTTGGAAAGCTCAATCCAACGATCAACTGTGAGACGTGCCTTTGCAGTGAATTCTGAGAATTCTACACCTGTCTCAGGCACCATCGTCTTAAACAAAAGGCGATAGCCTTCCTCACTTAGCTGGTATTTTTTTATCAAAGCCGCCCTAATGACATCATAATTATCCTTATCTGCTTCTCCTACAAGGCATAATCTAGTCAAAGATTCACCTTTCAAGTTTTCTGCTAATTGATTAGCGTATTGTGATTTATCCACATTATGTGTACGACAAGAACGTTCAAATCTATCCAGCCAGAATGTAATATCGTCACTGGACTGATTGAACGGTGGAACCTTAACCTTGTAAGTAGAAGGTTTACCATTACCACTAGATGCCTGATTAACATTACTCATACTTGTCAATCTCAATTTCTCTAACTCAAATTCATGTTCTCTTATTGCTTTTTTCTCTTCAGCATCTAATCTTTTTTGTTCAGCTTCCCTGTCTAATCTTTTTTGTTCAGCAGCAGCTTCTCTTTCTAATCTTTTTTGTTCAGCTTCCCTGTCTAATCTTTTTTGTTCAGCAGCAGCTTCTCTTTCTAATTTTTTTTGTTCAGCTTCAAATCTCCTTTCCTCCACCTGCATCTGCAATTTCTTTTGTTCAGCTTCAAGTCTCCTTTCCTCCACCTGCATCTGCAATTTCTTTTGTTCAGCAGCAGCATCAGCTTCTTTTTCTAATCTTTTCTCTTCAGCCAGAGCTTTTCTCTCTTCTGCAGCAGCTTTTTTCTCTTCAGCAGCAGCTTTTCTCTCCTCTGCAGCAGCTTTTCTCTCTTCAGCAGCAGCAGCAGCAGCTTTTTTTCTCTTCTGCAGCTAATGCTTTGTCATATTGAGCAACTGTCCATTCTTCTAATTGTTGACCAGTCTTATCAAGGGCTTTCCCTTGTATAATGAAGTATTTGATAAGGGTGGATTTGTGCTGAAGTGGTAACTTGCCACCCTTATCGACACCTGGTGTTAAAGTGTAAGATGTAGGTGTCTTCTCTGATTTAGGATGTTGCTGTGTATGTGGTAGTGGAACAGTTCACAGGGTTATCACACAGGCAACATGACGTGTAGAGTCATAGAAAGGGTAACTTCGTTGTATAAGTTTCTTTCATTTATTGCACGCCACAAAACAGTCATGATACTTATGACATCAACATGGTTAACGAGTTCAGCAAGATGATATGGCACATTGAAAACAATTTCTGTAGTCAGCAATGATAGCTGTTGTATATATGCGTCATAAGACATCACAGTTCAATAGATTCAGAAATTCATCAATCATCGAGTGCTAGTTCGTGAAGCTGTATAAATAATAATAATTTCTATAACTTCTGCAACAGTGTCAGCTACAGATCTTCAATGTTCATAAACAATAATAAATGCTCCCATTCTGATGCTAGCAGATCAGTTGTATACAATAAGTCCGTTCACTGTCTGCACGTGAATAGCATACATGGGCTACAGGTCAGCTCGACCTTTATAATGTTCCTAAGTCTAACCATCTGACTTGGACGTGATCTCTGATATAACGAATCCTGGAACACAGACAACAGTCTTGTTGGTCTAGAGCGACCCATATATATTTAACTAGTTCAGGTATACAGATACCGGTGACTTAATCCTAGTCAAAGTACCTCTCCATTTTGCATCACACAGGCGAGCAAATAGGCGACAAAATGACGAACCTCTAGACGATAGCATAAAGTTCGATACAAGAGGAATTACCTTATTTCGGAAAATCAACCATGAACATATGCCTCCAGGCAGGCTGCATAATACTGGGAAATAGTCTAGTTAGCTAACTAACTCACTAAGACACTGTATTTCCCTCAGAGAATCACAAGACGCAGTTGCGTCTGCTCGCTTCTTAAACCATTTCTAAACTGCCCCAACTGGGCGGAACACACAGAACGAACTCCCGGTTTGACATGCGCAGAACGACAATCTCTGAGTTGCCGTTCACAATAAGACGATTCGAAGAACATTCGAGATAAAAGTCTTACACAGTCGCGCCTTTTATGGTCATGAAAAGAAGCGTTAAGAAAGGTTTCAGACATCTACCATAGTTGACTGATACTACCAAATAAGGAGATGTGGTCACGCTTCGTTCAAGAAATTATAGACCGAACGTGTCTCTATACAAGAGAAGGCAACTCCTAAAAATTGTAGTTTCGATAACTCGGATTATGTCCCTTTGACCATAGAAAACATAATACACACTTCAGTCAAAAAAATGATCATACATATGAAAAAATGTTTATACAAACGAAAAATAATAATGATCCGTGCGTAACATTACCGCACCCTCCCTGGAAAAAAAAAATGAAACATTTTTTTTTTTAAATCCTGGAGCCGGAAAAAATCTAGGCTCCTAACGCACGTATGAAATGATTCCGGGGAAAATATTGTATCATCAATTACTTGTTAAGATTCAACCATTAATTCCGAAAATAGGTAAAAATAATCTTACAACCCCAGAAGGTTTATAGAATAAGAGTCATTACGAGCTTAACAATTTCTTTTTTCTATTTCCATAATAATTCAGATAAAAATATAGGCTAATAATATATATTATTGCTTAGGACTATCATATAACTTATATTTTTATTATTTTATTATATTTTATACTTCAAATCTTTTTTAATTTCTTATTTATTTATTATTTTTATATCTATAATTTAAGGACGTCAAAATAATTATGATTTCAAAAAAATTTAATTTTTATAAATAAAATCTTTAATTTTTATCAAAGTATGCTGGCGAAAAATATTTAAATTTTTTTTATATCTTCAAGTCCTATTTTATTTTTAAATACTAATATTATAGTATATTAATTTATTTCTAAATAGTAAATATAGTTTATTATCTAATTTAATATGTTTAAATTAATTTATTTTTTAATATAGGCCAAATTTTTTATAAATCAGATTCGACGGTTTTTATTTGTGAATAATTTAAAATAATCTTTTATTTATTAATATTGTGCAAAATCTAATTATGGATGATTTAGTTTTTAAATTGATATCCTATAAAAAAAACAATTAGGTAAATTTTTGTATAAACAATTTATTATTAATAACCGGATTAAATTAATCTTGTAAAATATTTTTTTATAATTAATTATGGCTTCAGAGAGGGTGGGGTATAGTTTAATTTATTATAAGCGTAATCTATTTCTTCTATCTATTTCCTTTGAGGCGCGTGGAATAAATTATATTATCTTTTTTATTTTTAAATCATCTTTTTAAATTTTATAAGGTATTTATTAAATTGTCATGTGACTATTTTGTTGTCTCTGTATGATTAAGTTGCAATAGATATTCTTTGTAAGGTTTTAGGAATGTTATTATTGAGGGGGGGAGGGTGGGGAAATTGCTATTGTTTAGTGGTTATTTGAGAGATAATTTAGTAAATTTTAAATTAAATTTATAAAGCAATCTTTTATTTTTTATATTACAATGTCTATATTTAAAATTATCGTGTTGTAATTAATAATAATATATTTTATTAAATCAAAATTTGGATCATAACAAACATGTCCCAAGTAAATATTACATTGTGTGAGTACGCGATTGGAAAAAACGTTCATATTTGCTGGGTGTGGGTTGGGTCTTACTATTTTAGTATCGTTTATTTAATTCTTTAATTGTGGGGGGTTTGTATATTAAATAATAAAAATTGTTAAATTTATTTTGCTTTTTCGGTATGCTATATTAATACTTTTACATATAAAATTTATCATTATATAATTATTTAAAATTTATTTTTACTTTTTTTCTTGGCCGGGCGGCAGCGTGCAGGGGGCGCCGCGATAAATAGCGGGCACGGGGATGTTGGACGAGTTAATATAGTCTGTTTGTATTGTGTTGGTTTGTGGGGGTTGTATAGTTTTTTTTTAAAATACTTTCAATTGTTTGGTATAATTTAAAATAAATGGTGGATTATTTGAATATAGTGATTTTTTTTGTTTTATTTATGTGGTACCGCAGGGGGTATCCCGTCATCGGGGTGGGCCGTTTCTCGCGCTTCACCATCATCATTATATAGATTAATATTTTATTTATGATAGTTTAAAAATAAGAATTAACTAAAAAAAGACTAATATATAATTATCATAAAATAAATAAAACCAATATATAAATAATTAATATTTCATATATTTTTTTATTCAATAAATTAAATATTTTCTTATATTATTTATGAAATATAATTTATCATATATATATTTTAATATAAAAATCTAATTAATTATAAATTATATATAATAATATATACCATTAATTAAATTATATATTATTATATAATATTTAAATAATCTTATAATATCATATAATATTAATATTATATTTATATTAGATCTTATAGATTTTTAAATTTAATATAATAATATATATAAATGCTATTTATATTATTTATTGTATATAAATTTTATATTTATATATTTTCTATCATAATTAAATAATTTTAATATATATAAATATTATAAATTTTAATAAATATAATAAATTATTATCGCTGTCGTCAATCTTTAGTGTGTAGTTTGACTTGTAAATAAATTAACCTGGACGGCTAAACTTCGTAGTCAGGATCGTCAGAGCGTTCACTAGCTCGATAAGGGTTAAATATTACATATTGGTATAATCGTGCATAATGGGGACCATTGGTGCCAGGTTTTTTATTTACAATATTAATCTTTATATAATTACTCTCAATACTATATTACCCCTTTCATATAATCGACATGACGTACCTCCCCATAAGATTATAAATTATCGCATTCAACCTTTAACTGATCACACCTAAATGCAATGTATTAATGTGTTCCTAATAATATCCTGGATCCAGGCAAATATCGAGGCTGAAAACGCACGGTTGATGCGGTGGATATGGTTACCTAAAACAAATTACCTCTTAACGCGTCGTGTCGACAATGAGTATCATGTCACATTACCACCTCATCAGAGAAAAAATGTCGCTAAGTATACGCTGGATACTAGTGCCCTGCAGGTGCACCAACGGCACACCTCACACAGGTTGGCTTACATATATTAATGACATCAATCCTTTACTCATACCACCATTTCATGTAACGTCACAATATATCATGCAGCTATCCTACTATGTGTTGCACATAAGCAGTTTAGTTTACTAATGTGATCACGCACTATATTATTACAGTAGGGGGGGGGGGGAATGACTGAGTAGATTAACTAACTGTGGATACATGTGTTGCAATTTTTGCCCAATCGGTGACCCTGAACTTTACAGTGAGAAGGGAATCTCTAGATATCCGCTACCCAAAGTATAACTAGGACTCCAGATCCTCAAGTTCCACAATGGACCATAAACTCGCAGACTTTCAATTGATGTGGGCTGCGAAAATATCAATAAACACAAATTACCTTAAAGACAACTGGTAAATTTCTTAATACAATCCTGAAAATAATTTATTTAAATGTGGCCGAGTGATCTTTTGGCCCGTATATCACTAACTAAGCCTTCTTAGATAATTACATGGTACAATGTTATAATTTTCCCTCAAAAAAAAAAAAGTGAGACAAAATCTACTAACATGTCATTATAACATTGGACTGTATATCAGGAAATATATATATATGACAGAAGAATCATGTGGAATCGTGTGGACATCTGGACAAGTAATTGTTCTCCATATTACATCTTATCCGAACCACGGATAGCTCGAACCCGAGAAAATGAAAATGGTTAAGAGCTATGGCATAACGAGTTGGACCCCGAGCTCTTCAAGTTTTTTTTTGCTTCTGAATAGCGTATGCTCTTTCTGTCGTTTTCCACAATGAAATGTGGCAGCCTAGAAGAAATCTTTGGTAACTTCAAGAATAGACCATCCATAGCCATAACTCACGTCTAAAAAACCGAGTAATTTTTTCTGCAACGTTTTTTAATTTCCAAGAGAATTAAACATCACCGGATGCAAAAGTAAATCAGAATACTCCTGCAGTAGTGCTGC
>JAMPIV010015221.1:0-13573 GCA_024509875.1 Oreohelix idahoensis
GTTCATCTTTATCTTGAAATACTATCTCAAAAGTCTCCAGTGGCATCCGCCTACCGGCAGTCACAGTAAGCCGGTCGTCTGCGATTTTCATTCTCCGGTTCATCTTTATCTTGAAATACTATCTCAAAAGTCTCCAGTGGCATCCGCCTACCGGCAGTCACAGTAAGCCGGTCGTCTGCAAATTTCATTCTCCGGTTCATCTTTATCTTGAAATACTATCTCAAAAGTCTCCAGTGGCATCCGCCTACCGGCAGTCACAGTAAGCCGGTCGTCTGCGATTTTCATTCTCCGGTTCATCTTTATCTTGAAATACTATCTCAAAAGTCTCCAGTGGCATCCGCCTACCGGCAGTCACAGTAAGCCGGTCGTCTGCGATTTTCATTCTCCGGTTCATCTTTATCTTGAAATACTATCTCAAAAGTCTCCAGTGGCATCCGCCTACCGGCAGTCACAGTAAGCCGGTCGTCTGCGATTTTCATTCTCCGGTTCATCTTTATCTTGAAATACTATCTCAAAAGCCTCCAGTGGCATCCGCCTACCGGCAGTCACAGTAAGCCGGTCGTCTGCGATTTTCATTCTCCGGTTCATCTTTATCTTGAAATACTATCTCAAAAGTCTCCAGTGGCATCCGCCTACCGGCAGTCACAGTAAGCCGGTCGTCTGCGATTTTCATTCTCCGGTTCATCTTTATCTTGAAATACTATCTCAAAAGTCTCCAGTGGCATCCGCCTACCGGCAGTCACAGTAAGCCGGTCGTCTGCGATTTTCATTCTCCGGTTCATCTTTATCTTGAAATACTATCTCAAAAGTCTCCAGTGGCATCCGCCTACCGGCAGTCACAGTAAGCCGGTCGTCTGCGATTTTTCATTCTCCGGTTCATCTTTATCTTGAAATACTATCTCAAAAGTCTCCAGTGGCATCCGCCTACCGGCAGTCACAGTAAGCCGGTCGTCTGCGATTTTCATTCTCCGGTTCATCTTTATCTTGAAATACTATCTCAAAAGTCTCCAGTGGCATCCGCCTACCGGCAGTCACAGTAAGCCGGTCGTCTGCGATTTTCATTCTCCGGTTCATCTTTATCTTGAAATACTATCTCAAAAGTCTCCAGTGGCATCCGCCTACCGGCAGTCACAGTAAGCCGGTCGTCTGCGATTTTCATTCTCCGGTTCATCTTTATCTTGAAATACTATCTCAAAAGTCTCCAGTGGCATCCGCCTACCGGCAGTCACAGTAAGCCGGTCGTCTGCGATTTTCATTCTCCGGTTCATCTTTATCTTGAAATACTATCTCAAAAGTCTCCAGTGGCATCCGCCTACCGGCAGTCACAGTAAGCCGGTCGTCTGCGATTTTCATTCTCCGGTTCATCTTTATCTTGAAATACTATCTCAAAAGTCTCCAGTGGCATCCGCCTACCGGCAGTCACAGTAAGCCGGTCGTCTGCGATTTTCATTCTCCGGTTCATCTTTATCTTGAAATACTATCTCAAAAGTCTCCAGTGGCATCCGCCTACCGCAGTCACAGTAAGCCGGTCGTCTGCGATTTTCATTCTCCGGTTCATCTTTATCTTGAAATACTATCTCAAAAGTCTCCAGTGGCATCCGCCTACCGGCAGTCACAGTAAGCCGGTCGTCTGCGATTTTCATTCTCCGGTTCATCTTTATCTTGAAATACTATCTCAAAAGTCTCCAGTGGCATCCGCCTACCGGCAGTCACAGTAAGCCGGTCGTCTGCGATTTTCATTCTCCGGTTCATCTTTATCTTGAAATACTATCTCAAAAGTCTCCAGTGGCATCCGCCTACCGGCAGTCACAGTAAGCCGGTCGTCTGCGATTTTCATTCTCCGGTTCATCTTTATCTTGAAATACTATCTCAAAAGTCTCCAGTGGCATCCGCCTACCGGCAGTCACAGTAAGCCGGTCGTCTGCGATTTTCATTCTCCGGTTCATCTTTATCTTGAAATACTATCTCAAAAGTCTCCAGTGGCATCCGCCTACCGGCAGTCACAGTAAGCTAGTCGTCTGCGATTTTCATTCTCCGGTTCATCTTTATCTTGAAATACTATCTCAAAAGTCTCCAGTGGCATCCGCCTACCGGCAGTCACAGTAAGCCGGTCGTCTGCGATTTTCATTCTCCGGTTCATCTTTATCTTGAAATACTATCTCAAAAGTCTCCAGTGGCATCCGCCTACCGGCAGTCACAGTAAGCCGGTCGTCTGCGATTTTCATTCTCCGGTTCATCTTTATCTTGAAATACTATCTCAAAAGTCTCCAGTGGCATCCGCCTACCGGCAGTCACAGTAAGCCGGTCGTCTGCGATTTTCATTCTCTGGTTTCTCTTTATCTTGAAATACTATCTCAAAAGTCTCCAGTGGCATCCGCCTACCGGCAGTCACAGTAAGCCGGTCGTCTGCGATTTTCATTCTCCGGTTCATCTTTATCTTGAAATACTATCTCAAAAGTCTCCAGTGGCATCCGCCTACCGGCAGTCACAGTAAGCTGGTCGTCTGCGATTTTCATTCTCCGGTTCATCTTTATCTTGAAATACTATCTCAAAAGTCTCCAGTGGCATCCGCCTACCGGCAGTCACAGTAAGCCGGTCGTCTGCGATTTTCATTCTCCGGTTCATCTTTATCTTGAAATACTATCTCAAAAGTCTCCAGTGGCATCCGCCTACCGGCAGTCACAGTAAGCCGGTCGTCTGCGATTTTCATTCTCCGGTTCATCTTTATCTTGAAATACTATCTCAAAAGTCTCCAGTGGCATCCGCCTACCGGCAGTCACAGTAAGCCGGTCGTCTGCGATTTTCATTCTCCGGTTCATCTTTATCTTGAAATACTCTCTCAAAAGTCTCCAGTGGCATCCGCCTACCGGCAGTCACAGTAAGCCGGTCGTCTGCGATTTTCATTCTCCGGTTCATCTTTATCTTGAAATACTATCTCAAAAGTCTCCAGTGGCATCCGCCTACCGGCAGTCACAGTAAGCCGGTCGTCTGCGATTTTCATTCTCCGGTTCATCTTTATCTTGAAATACTATCTCAAAAAGTCTCCAGTGGCATCCGCCTACCGGCAGTCACAGTAAGCCGGTCGTCTGCGATTTTCATTCTCCGGTTCATCTTTATCTTGAAATACTATCTCAAAAGTCTCCAGTGGCATCCGCCTACCGGCAGTCACAGTAAGCCGGTCGTCTGCGATTTTCATTCTCCGGTTCATCTTTATCTTGAAATACTATCTCAAAAGTCTCCAGTGGCATCCGCCTACCGGCAGTCACAGTAAGCCGGTCGTCTGCGATTTTTATTCTCCGGTTCATCTTTATCTTGAAATACTATCTCAAAAGTCTCCAGTGGCATCCGCCTACCGGCAGTCACAGTAAGCCGGTCGTCTGCGATTTTCATTCTCCGGTTCATCTTTATCTGAAAATACTATCTCAAAAGTCTCCAGTGGCATCCGCCTACCGGCAGTCACAGTAAGCCGGTCGTCTGCGATTTTCATTCTCCGGTTCATCTTTATCTTGAAATACTATCTCAAAAGTCTCCAGTGGCATCCGCCTACCGGCAGTCACAGTAAGCCGGTCGTCTGCGATTTTCATTCTCCGGTTCATCTTTATCTTGAAATACTATCTCAAAAGTCTCCAGTGGCATCCGCCTACCGGCAGTCACAGTAAGCCGGTCGTCTGCGATTTTCATTCTCCGGTTCATCTTTATCTTGAAATACTATCTCAAAAGTCTCCAGTGGCATCCGCCTACCGGCAGTCACAGTAAGCCGGTCGTCTGCGATTTTCATTCTCCGGTTCATCTTTATCTTGAAATACTATCTCAAAAGTCTCCAGTGGCATCCGCCTACCGGCAGTCACAGTAAGCCGGTCGTCTGCGATTTTCATTCTCCGGTTCATCTTTATCTTGAAATACTATCTCAAAAGTCTCCAGTGGCATCCGCCTACCGGCAGTCACAGTAAGCCGGTCGTCTGCGATTTTCATTCTCCGGTTCATCTTTATCTTGATATACTATCTCAAAAGTCTCCAGTGGCATCCGCCTACCGGCAGTCACAGTAAGCCGGTCGTCTGCGATTTTCATTCTCCGGTTCATCTTTATCTTGAAATACTATCTCAAAAGTCTCCAGTGGCATCCGCCTACCGGCAGTCACAGTAAGCCGGTCGTCTGCGATTTTCATTCTCCGGTTCATCTTTATCTTGAAATACTATCTCAAAAGTCTCCAGTGGCATCCGCCTACCGGCAGTCACAGTAAGCCGGTCGTCTGCGATTTTCATTCTCCGGTTCATCTTTATCTTGAAATACTATCTCAAAAGTCTCCAGTGGCATCCGCCTACCGGCAGTCACAGTAAGCCGGTCGTCTGCGATTTTCATTCTCCGGTTCATCTTTATCTTGAAATACTATCTCAAAAGTCTCCAGTGGCATCCGCCTACCGGCAGTCACAGTAAGCCGGTCGTCTGCGATTTTCATTCTCCGGTTCATCTTTATCTTGAAATACTATCTCAAAATCTCCAGTGGCATCCGCCTACCGGCAGTCACAGTAAGCCGGTCGTCTGCGATTTTCATTCTCCGGTTCATCTTTATCTTGAAATACTATCTCAAAAGTCTCCAGTGGCATCCGCCTACCGGCAGTCACAGTAAGCCGGTCGTCTGCGATTTTCATTCTCCGGTTCATCTTTATCTTGAAATACTATCTCAAAAGTCTCCAGTGGCATCCGCCTACCGGCAGTCACAGTAAGCCGGTCGTCTGCGATTTTCATTCTCCGGTTCATCTTTATCTTGAAATACTATCTCAAAAGTCTCCAGTGGCATCCGCCTACCGGCAGTCACAGTAAGCCGGTCGTCTGCGATTTTCATTCTCCGGTTCATCTTTATCTTGAAATACTATCTCAAAAGTCTCCAGTGGCATCCGCCTACCGGCAGTCACAGTAAGCCGGTCGTCTGCGATTTTTCATTCTCCGGTTCATCTTTATCTTGAAATACTATCTCAAAAGTCTCCAGTGGCATCCGCCTACCGGCAGTCACAGTAAGCCGGTCGTCTGCGATTTTCATTCTCCGGTTCATCTTTATCTTGAAATACTATCTCAAAAGTCTCCAGTGGCATCCGCCTACCGGCAGTCACAGTAAGCCGGTCGTCTGCGATTTTCATTCTCCGGTTCATCTTTATCTTGAAATACTATCTCAAAAGTCTCCAGTGGCATCCGCCTACCGGCAGTCACAGTAAGCCGGTCGTCTGCGATTTTCATTCTCCGGTTCATCTTTATCTTGAAATACTATCTCAAAAGTCTCCAGTGGCATCCGCCTACCGGCAGTCACAGTAAGCCGGTCGTCTGCGATTTTCATTCTCGGTTCATCTTTATCTTGAAATACTATCTCAAAAGTCTCCAGTGGCATCCGCCTACCGGCAGTCACAGTAAGCCGGTCGTCTGCGATTTTCATTCTCCGGTTCATCTTTATCTTGAAATACTATCTCAAAAGTCTCCAGTGGCATCCGCCTACCGGCAGTCACAGTAAGCCGGTCGTCTGCGATTTTCATTTTCCGTTTCATCTTTATCTTGAAATACTATCTCAAAAGTCTCCAGTGGCATCCGCCTACCGGCAGTCACAGTAAGCCGGTCGTCTGCGATTTTCATTCTCTGGTTTTTCTTTATCTTGAAATACTATCTCAAAAGTCTCCAGAGGCATCCGCCTACCGGCAGTCACAGTAAGCCGGTCGTCTGCGATTTTCATTCTCCGGTTCATCTTTATCTTGAAATACTATCTCAAAAGTCTCCAGTGGCATCCGCCTACCGGCAGTCACAGTAAGCCGGTCGTCTGCGATTTTCATTCTCCGGTTCATCTTTATCTTGAAATACTATCTCAAAAGTCTCCAGTGGCATCCGCCTACCGGCAGTCACAGTAAGCCGGTCGTCTGCGATTTTCATTCTCCGGTTCATCTTTATCTTGAAATACTATCTCAAAAGTCTCCAGTGGCATCCGCCTACCGGCAGTCACAGTAAGCCGGTCGGTCGTCTGCGATTTTCATTCTCCGGTTTCATCTTTATCTTGAAATACTATCTCAAAAGTCTCCAGTGGCATCCGCCTACCGGCAGTCACAGTAAGCCGGTCGTCTGCGATTTTCATTCTCCGGTTCATCTTTATCTTGAAATACTATCTCAAAAGTCTCCAGTGGCATCCGCCTACCGGCAGTCACAGTAAGCCGGTCGTCTGCGATTTTCATTCTCCGTTTCATCTTTATCTTGAAATACTATCTCAAAAGTCTCCAGTGGCATCCGCCTACCGGCAGTCACAGTAAGCCGGTCGTCTGCGATTTTCATTCTCCGGTTCATCTTTATCTTGAAATACTATCTCAAAAGTCTCCAGTGGCATCCGCCTACCGGCAGTCACAGTAAGCCGGTCGTCTGCGATTTTCATTCTCCGGTTCATCTTTATCTTTAAATACTATCTCAAAAGTCTCCAGTGGCATAGGCCTACCGGCAGTACAGTAAGCCGGTCGTCTGCTATTTTCATTCTCTGGTTTATCTTTATCTCGAAATACTATCTCAAAATTCTCCAGTGGCATCCGCCTACCGGCAGTCACAGTAAGCCGGTCGTTTGCGATTTTCATTCTCCGGTTCATCTTTATCTTGAAATACTATCTCAAAAGTCTCCAGTGGCATCCGCCTACCGGCAGTCACAGTAAGCCGGTCGTCTGCGATTTTCATTCTCCGGTTCATCTTTATCTTGAAATACTATCTCAAAAGTCTCCAGTGGCATCCGCCTACCGGCAGTCACAGTAAGCCGGTCGTCTGCGATTTTCATTCTCCGGTTCATCTTTATCTTGAAATACTATCTCAAAAGTCTCCAGTGGCATCCGCCTACCGGCAGTCACAGTAAGCCGGTCGTCTGCGATTTTCATTCTCCGGTTCATCTTTATCTTGAAATACTATCTCAAAAGTCTCCAGTGGCATCCGCCTACCGGCAGTCACAGTAAGCCGGTCGTCTGCGATTTTCATTCTCCGGTTCATCTTTATCTTGAAATACTATCTCAAAAGTCTCCAGTGGCATCCGCCTACCGGCAGTCACAGTAAGCCGGTCGTCTGCGATTTTCATTCTCCGGTTCATCTTTATCTTGAAATACTATCTCAAAAGTCTCCAGTGGCATCCGCCTACCGGCAGTCACAGTAAGCCGGTCGTCTGCGATTTTCATTCTCCGGTTCATCTTTATCTTGAAATACTATCTCAAAAGTCTCCAGTGGCATCCGCCTACCGGCAGTCACAGTAAGCCGGTCGTCTGCGATTTTCATTCTCCGGTTCATCTTTATCTTGAAATACTATCTCAAAAGTCTCCAGTGGCATCCGCCTACGGCAGTCACAGTAAGCCGGTCGTCTGCGATTTTCATTCTCCGGTTCATCTTTATCTTGAAATACTATCTCAAAAGTCTCCAGTGGCATCCGCCTACCGGCAGTCACAGTAAGCCGGTCGTCTGCGATTTTCATTCTCCGGTTCATCTTTATCTTGAAATACTATCTCAAAAGTCTCCAGTGGCATCCGCCTACCGGCAGTCACAGTAAGCCGGTCGTCTGCGATTTTCATTCTCCGGTTCATCTTTATCTTGAAATACTATCTCAAAAGTCTCCAGTGGCATCCGCCTACCGGCAGTCACAGTAAGCCGGTCGTCGTCTGCGATTTTCATTCTCCGGTTCATCTTTATCTTGAAATACTATCTCAAAAGTCTCCAGTGGCATCCGCCTACCGGCAGTCACAGTAAGCCGGTCGTCTGCGATTTTCATTCTCCGGTTCATCTTTATCTTGAAATACTATCTCAAAAGTCTCCAGTGGCATCCGCCTACCGGCAGTCACAGTAAGCCGGTCGTCTGCGATTTTCATTCTCCGGTTCATCTTTATCTTGAAATACTATCTCAAAAGTCTCCAGTGGCATCCGCCTACCGGCAGTCACAGTAAGCCGGTCGTCTGCGATTTTCATTCTCCGGTTCCTCTTTATCTTGAAATACTATCTCAAAAGTCTCCAGTGGCATCCGCCTACCGGCAGTCACAGTAAGCCGGTCGTCTGCGATTTTCATTCTCCGGTTCATCTTTATCTTGAAATACTATCTCAAAAGTCTCCAGTGGCATCCGCCTACCGGCAGTCACAGTAAGCCGGTCGTCTGCGATTTTCATTCTCCGGTTCATCTTTATCTTGAAATACTATCTCAAAAGTCTCCAGTGGCATCCGCCTACCGGCAGTCACAGTAAGCCGGTCGTCTGCGATTTTCATTCTCCGGTTCATCTTTATCTTGAAATACTATCTCAAAAGTCTCCAGTGGCATCCGCCTACCGGCAGTCACAGTAAGCCGGTCGTCTGCGATTTTCATTCTCCGGTTCATCTTTATCTTGAAATACTATCTCAAAAGTCTCCAGTGGCATCCGCCTACCGGCAGTCACAGTAAGCCGGTCGTCTGCGATTTTCATTCTCCGGTTCATCTTATCTTGAAATACTATCTCAAAAGTCTCCAGTGGCATCCGCCTACCGGCAGTCACAGTAAGCCGGTCGTCTGCGATTTTCATTCTCCGGTTCATCTTTATCTTGAAATACTATCTCAAAAGTCTCCAGTGGCATCCGCCTACCGGCAGTCACAGTAAGCCGGTCGTCTGCGATTTTCATTCTCCGGTTCATCTTTATCTTGAAATACTATCTCAAAAGTCTCCAGTGGCATCCGCCTACCGGCAGTCACAGTAAGCCGGTCGTCTGCGATTTTCATTCTCCGGTTCATCTTTATCTTGAAATACTATCTCAAACGTCTCCAGTGGCATCCGCCTACCGGCAGTTACAGTAAGCCGGTCGTCTGCGATTTTCATTCTCTGGTTTATCTTTCTCTTTAAATACTATCTCAAAAGTCTCCAGTGGCATCCGCCTACCGGCAGTCACAGTAAGCCGGTCGTCTGCGATTTTCATTCTCCGGTTCATCTTTATTTTGAAATACTATCTCAAAAGTCTCCAGTGGCATCCGCCTACCGGCAGTCACAGTAAGCCGGTCGTCTGCGATTTTCATTCTCCGGTTCATCTTTATCTTGAAATACTATCTCAAAAGTCTCCAGTGGCATCCGCCTACCGGCAGTCACAGTAAGCCGGTCGTCTGCGATTTTCATTCTCCGGTTCATCTTTATCTTGAAATACTATCTCAAAAGTCTCCAGTGGCATCCGCCTACCGGCAGTCACAGTAAGCCGGTCGTCTGCGATTTTCATTCTCCGGTTCATCTTTATCTTGAAATACTATCTCAAAAGTCTCCAGTGGCATCCGCCTACCGGCAGTCACAGTAAGCCGGTCGTCTGCGATTTTCATTCTCCGGTTCATCTTTATCTTGAAATACTATCTCAAAAGTCTCCAGTGGCATCCGCCTACCGGCAGTCACAGTAAGCCGGTCGTCTGCGATTTTCATTCTCCGGTTCATCTTTATCTTGAAATACTATCTCAAAGTCTCCAGTGGCATCCGCCTACCGGCAGTCACAGTAAGCCGGTCGTCTGCGATTTTCATTCTCCGGTTCATCTTTATCTTGAAATACTATCTCAAAAGTCTCCAGTGGCATCCGCCTACCGGCAGTCACAGTAAGCCGGTCGTCTGCGATTTTCATTCTCCGGTTCATCTTTATCTTGAAATACTATCTCAAAAGTCTCCAGTGGCATCCGCCTACCGGCAGTCACAGTAAGCCGGTCGTCTGCGATTTTCATTCTCCGGTTCATCTTTATCTTGAAATACTATCTCAAAAGTCTCCAGTGGCATCCGCCTACCGGCAGTCACAGTAAGCCGGTCGTCTGCGATTTTCATTCTCCGGTTCATCTTTATCTTGAAATACTATCTCAAAAGTCTCCAGTGGCATCCGCCTACCGGCAGTCACAGTAAGCCGGTCGTCTGCGATTTTCATTCTCCGGTTCATCTTTATCTTGAAATACTATCTCAAAAGTCTCCAGTGGCAATCGCCTACCGGCAGTTACAGTAAGCCGGTCGTCTGCGATTTTCATTCTCCGGTTCATCTTTATCTTGAAATACTATCTCAAAAGTCTCCAGTGGCATCCGCCTACCGGCAGTCACAGTAAGCCGGTCGTCTGCGATTTTCATTCTCCGGTTCATCTTTATCTTGAAATACTATCTCAAAAGTCTCCAGTGGCATCCGCCTACCGGCAGTCACAGTAAGCCGGTCGTCTGCGATTTTCATTCTCCGGTTCATCTTTATCTTGAAATACTATCTCAAAAGTCTCCAGTGGCATCCGCCTACCGGCAGTCACAGTAAGCCGGTCGTCTGCGATTTTCATTCTCCGGTTCATCTTTATCTTGAAATACTATCTCAAAAGTCTCCAGTGGCATCCGCCTACCGGCAGTCACAGTAAGCCGGTCGTCTGCGATTTTCATTCTCCGGTTCATCTTTATCTTGAAATACTATCTCAAAAGTCTCCAGTGGCATCCGCCTACCGGCAGTCACAGTAAGCCGGTCGTCTGCGATTTTCATTCTCCGGTTCATCTTTATCTTGAAATACTATCTCAAAAGTCTCCAGTGGCATCCGCCTACCGGCAGTCACAGTAAGCCGGTCGTCTGCGATTTTCATTCTCCGGTTCATCTTTATCTTGAAATACTATCTCAAAAGTCTCCAGTGGCATCCGCCTACCGGCAGTCACAGTAAGCCGGTCGTCTGCGATTTTTATTTTCCGGTTTATCTTTATCTTGAAATACTATCTCAAAAGTCTCCAGTGGCATCCGCCTACCGGCAGTCACAGTAAGCCGGTCGTCTGCGATTTTCATTCTCCGGTTCATCTTTATCTTGAAATACTATCTCAAAAGTCTCCAGTGGCATCCGCCTACCGGCAGTCACAGTAAGCCGGTCGTCTGCGATTTTCATTCTCCGGTTCATCTTTATCTTGAAATACTATCTCAAAAGTCTCCAGTGGCATCCGCCTACCGGCAGTCACAGTAAGCCGGTCGTCGTCTGCGATTTTCATTCTCCGGTTCATCTTTATCTTGAAATACTATCTCAAAAGTCTCCAGTGGCATCCGCCTACCGGCAGTCACAGTAAGCCGGTCGTCTGCGATTTTCATTCTCCGGTTCATCTTTATCTTGAAATACTATCTCAAAAGTCTCCAGTGGCATCCGCCTACCGGCAGTCACAGTAAGCCGGTCGTCTGCGATTTTCATTCTCCGGTTCATCTTTATCTTGAAATACTATCTCAAAAGTCTCCAGTGGCATCCGCCTACCGGCAGTCACAGTAAGCCGGTCGTCTGCGATTTTCATTCTCCGGTTCATCTTTATCTTGAAATACTATCTCAAAAGTCTCCAGTGGCATCCGCCTACCGGCAGTCACAGTAAGCCGGTCGTCTGCGATTTTCATTCTCCGGTTCATCTTTATCTTGAAATACTATCTCAAAAGTCTCCAGTGGCATCCGCCTACCGGCAGTCACAGTAAGCCGGTCGTCTGCAATTTTCATTCTCCGGTTCATCTTTATCTTGAAATACTATCTCAAAAGTCTCCAGTGGCATCCGCCTACCGGCAGTCACAGTAAGCCGGTCGTCTGCGATTTTCATTCTCCGGTTCATCTTTATCTTGAAATACTATCTCAAAAGTCTCCAGTGGCATCCGCCTACCGGCAGTCACAGTAAGCCGGTCGTCTGCGATTTTCATTCTCCGGTTCATCTTTATCTTAAAATACTATCTCAAAAGTCTCCAGTGGCATCCGCCTACCGGCAGTCACAGTAAGCCGGTCGTCTGCGATTTTCATTCTCCGGTTCATCTTTATCTTGAAATACTATCTCAAAAGTCTCCAGTGGCATCCGCCTACCGGCAGTCACAGTAAGCCGGGCCGTCTGCGATTTTCATTCTCCGGTTCATCTTTATCTTGAAATACTATCTCAAAAGTCTCCAGTGGCATCCGCCTACCGGCAGTCACAGTAAGCCGGTCGTCTGCGATTTTCTTTTCCCGGTTCATCTTTATCTTGAAATACTATCTCAAAAGTCTCCAGTGGCATCCGCCTACCGGCAGTCACAGTAAGCCGGTCGTCTGCGATTTTCATTCTCCGGTTCATCTTTATCTTGAAATACTATCTCAAAAGTCTCCAGTGGCATCCGCCTACCGGCAGTCACAGTAAGCCGGTCGTCTGCGATTTTCATTCTCCGGTTCATCTTTATCTTGAAATACTATCTCAAAAGTCTCCAGTGGCATCCGCCTACCGGCAGTCACAGTAAGCCGGTCGTCTGCGATTTTCATTCTCCGGTTCATCTTTATCTTGAAATACTATCTCAAAAGTCTCCAGTGGCATCCGCCTACCGGCAGTCACAGTAAGCCGGTCGTCTGCGATTTTCATTCTCCGGTTCATCTTTATCTTGAAATACTATCTCAAAAGTCTCCAGTGGCATCCGCCTACCGGCAGTCACAGTAAGCCGGTCGTCTGCGATTTTCATTCTCCGGTTCATCTTTATCTTGAAATACTATCTCAAAAGTCTCCAGTGGCATCCGCCTACCGGCAGTCACAGTAAGCCGGTCGTCTGCGATTTTCATTCTCCGGTTCATCTTTATCTTGAAATACTATCTCAAAAGTCTCCAGTGGCATCCGCCTACCGGCAGTCACAGTAAGCCGGTCGTCTGCGATTTTCATTCTCCGGTTCATCTTTATCTTGAAATACTATCTCAAAAGTCTCCAGTGGCATCCGCCTACCGGCAGTCACAGTAAGCCGGTCGTCTGCGATTTTCATTCTCTGGTTCATCTTTATCTTGAAATACTATCTCAAAAGTCTCCAGTGGCATCCGCCTACCGGCAGTCACAGTAAGCCGGTCGTCTGCGATTTTCATTCTCCGGTTCATCTTTATCTTGAAATACTATCTCAAAAGTCTCCAGTGGCATCCGCCTACCGGCAGTCACAGTAAGCCGGTCGTCTGCGATTTTTCATTCTCCGGTTCATCTTTATCTTGAAATACTATCTCAAAAGTCTCCAGTGGCATCCGCCTACCGGCAGTCACAGTAAGCCGGTCGTCTGCGATTTTCATTCTCCGGTTCATCTTTATCTTGAAATACTATCTCAAAAGTCTCCAGTGGCATCCGCCTACCGGCAGTCACAGTAAGCCGGTCGTCTGCGATTTTCATTCTCCGGTTCATCTTTATCTTGAAATACTATCTCAAAAGTCTCCAGTGGCATCCGCCTACCGGCAGTCACAGTAAGCCGGTCGTCTGCGATTTTCATTCTTTATCTTGAAATACTATCTCAAAAGTCTCCAGTGGCATCCGCCTACCGGCAGTCACAGTAAGCCGGTCGTCTGCGATTTTCATTCTCCGGTTCATCTTTATCTTGAAATACTATCTCAAAAGTCTCCAGTGGCATCCGCCTACCGGCAGTCACAGTAAGCCGGTCGTCTGCGATTTTCATTCTCCAGTGGCATCCGCCTACCGGCAGTCACAGTAAGCCGGTCGTCTGCGATTTTCATTCTCCGGTTTATCTTTATCTTGAAATACTATCTCAAAAGTCTCCAGTGGCATCCGCCTACCGGCAGTCAAAGTAAGCCGGTCGTCTGCGATTTTCATTCTCTGGTTTATCTTCATCTTGAAATACTATCTCAAAAGT